>PVIH01014655.1:0-52818 GCA_004025045.1 Sigmodon hispidus | reverse complement strand
TCCTGAACATTTTGAGTTATGGCTTTTTTAGTTTTACTATTTTCTTTGACTGATATATCTATTTGAGCTACTGAGTCTTCCACTTCAGAGATTCTATCTTCCATCTCTTGAACTCTGTTTGTTATGCTTGTATCTGTGGTTCCAGCTTTTTCCTTCAGGTTTTCTATTTCCATCTTTGCCTCATTTTGTGCCTTTTTTAATTGCTTCTATTTCAGCTTTTAGTTCCTGACATGTTTCTTTCATAGATTTGTTCATCTCTTCCAATTTTTGGTTTCTATTTTCTTCTAATTCTTTAAGGCTTTTTTTTTCATATCTTCTTTTAGAGCTTCGATGATCATCAAAAAGGAATTTTTGGTGTTGCTTCCTTCTGTTTCCTCATCATTGCTCAGTTCAGGTCTTGTATTTGTAAGATCGCCACTCTCTTCTGGAGTTACCATGTTGTCCTTTGTATTATTATGTAATTTTTTGCACTGATGTTTGCCCATGGCTTCAGTGGTTCATGATTAGATGGGTCCTGTTCAGTTGTGGCACTCGGGTTTGTGTGCCTCCTGTCACCTCTCTGGTCAGGGTCTGATTCTGTCTTTCAGAGACCCCTGCAGTTGTTGGTTTGCTCAGTTCGAGGTCGTGGTGGGTAGCCGTGCAAATTCCCTCAGCAGGAGCTGTGGGTGTGGTGATGGGCAGAGTTTACCTGCCCCTGCTCCAGAGTGTGCTGGGACTCTGCAGACAGCACTTGGTCCCGGGAGCGGAACTGAAAGCAATGGGAGCTCAACTCTCCCTCCCAGGCTGGGATATAGGTCCTGAGGCCTGGTGTCCCCTCCTCACCTCTGGGCGGGGTCTGAATCTGCCCTTCAGAGACCCCTGTAGTTGGTTCGCTCAGTTCGAGGTCATGGCGGGAGCCGTGCAAATTCCCTCAGCAGGAGCTGTGGATGTGGTCAGGGTCAGAGTTTACCTGCCCCTGCTCCAGAGTGCGCTGGGATTTTGCAGACCTCTTGCTCTCTTTCAAAATCACGGTCTTTTAAAAATAGTTGTTATATATGTGTGTTGTGTGTGTATGCTTAAACATATGCACACAACTTGCTTGGTGTGTATATCGTTACCTGTGTGTATGTTTTCAGGGCTGACCATATGACTTTGTATAAGAAGTTGTTGCCCTCTTTCTTGGGGAAGACTATTTCTCCATATCTCAGCCTCCCTTACTTGCCTGCCATTCTTTGTGGAGAGTTCAGGCTTTTGTGTCTCTCCCTGCTACATTTCAGCATATCTACTTTTGTTGTTCTTTGTTCAACTAAGGTTTAGTCAGCCCTGTTGGTGAGACCCTTATGAGTGTAGCTTCTGACATTTCTAGGAGACACAATCTCACAGAAAACTCCCTGATCTCCTGGCTCTTACAGTATTTCTACCTTCTTTTCCATAATGTTCCGCAAACCTTAGGTGTAGGAATGTATCACTTGGTGGCTATTTTTGAGCAGAGAACCACTTCTGAATTGTTGCCAATTCAGACTCTCTCTTTGCAAGTACATTTTCATGGTCACCAACTGGAGCCTCTGCTTGGTGAGATCTTGTCCACAGGCACATTTCCTATGGTTGTAGAGCAAAAGTATAAGTTTTCTTCTTAATTGGATTCTCAGTCTAAGTCTCAGTAGAGACAGTGAACAATAACCACACTGTAGGCTAAGCGTTACGTGGTCTTGAGAATCCCTCTGGCAAATGAATTGGCCCATTACTTCTAAACTCTACTTTTCAGGACTCAGTAATAATAATATAACACAAGTGTGCTATAACTGAAGTCCTGATAGTCTTAATTTTTCTGTGAAATCTTACAGGCCAGGTTTCTACTATCTAACTTTTTCTCAGTATTCAGTTTTCACTAACTTTCATGTGAATGACCAATTAAACTGTGCTTCTGGCACTTAAGGGCTGCTATATTCTGTGGGTCCTAACTTCTCAAAATGTTTTCCGCAAACTGGCCTTGAAGGCCTACACAGCCCATGATTTCAGATAGTCAAAACAAATGCTCTATTTCTCAGTACCGGGTTTCCATACGAGTTACTCTTCTCATTGATATGACAAAATGATCAAGAGAAAACAACTTAAGGAAAAAATAATTTATTTTATGTCATGGGTTAAGTCCATCCCAGCAGAGACACAACAGAAGCCAGGTGTGAACAGAATTCATGGCAGCCGGAGCAGGCAGCTGGGCATTCACATACCTGGAATAATGTAAGCAGGGATCATGGCACATTAGCATTATTGTTCTCCTTTTTATTCGCTATGGGAACCCAGCCTATGGGATGCTTGCATCTGCATTCAGACTGGGTCTTTTCTTCTCAGTTAGAACTCTTGCACTACAATACTAAAAACTGTACCTAAGTGAGTCCAAATCCTCCTAAGATGAAGATTAAAAAAACATTACAGTAATTATTGAACAAAGATGCTGTTAATTTCACAGCCAGGACATCATGGTTCAAAAATCAAGGGTGGATGTAGAGATTGGTGTTGACTCTGCTCGTCTTGATGACACAATAGAAAAGTGCTGTGTGTTTTCATGCCCTCGTGCTCTACGAACGTGGGAGGCTCTTCATGCCTTCTCTCTTAAGAGAACTTTCTGGAGTTGCTGTTGTGAGTATTCTAACTACAAAGGAGTAAACAGGACTGACACTCTCTCATGGAAGTGAGGAAAGTATATCTTGAGTACAGAAAACCATTCGGGTTGTAGCTTGGTTTTACCAAATCATGTGCTTCAGGTCCATAGAAACTCGTAACATTTCACCCATGGCCAAAACCATCTATGAACTCTGGCTTGATTAAGTGTATCAGATAAAATACAGTAGCCTACTGAGTGGCTTATTCAGGGAGGAAGAGGATGAGAGGAGGAAGAGAAAGGAAAGAAAGATGAGAAAGAAAGAAAGAAAAGGAAGGAAGGAGAGAGAGAAAGAAATAGGGTGTAGGGGAGATAAAGAGGGACTATGTGTGTGTTATAGCACATAGACTATAGTGTTGTCGTTCAGGGTTTCTTTTGTTAGATAAAGTAGGGCAGGCTTCGTTCTTAGACAAAAATAATGGAGACAGGGGACACCGAGTCTCCAATTCCTCTTCCTCTGGCAACTTCTCTTTGTTTACTGACTTCTGGCAAAGATACAAACAGCCTACGGAAAATGAAGATGCCAAATGAAATGGCAAAGCTTACCTGTAAATAATCCCATCAGTCTTGATAGTATATCCAACTACAGAAATAGCGAGCGTCATTGTTCCTCAAACACATTGCATAAAAGTACCAACCTGGAAAGAAGGATTAGTCAATCAACTACATAATTCATCCTAAATGTTATTCTTTCCAAATGTTTCAAATGTACTATGATAAATAACAGTGTCTAGTGAGACTGTTTACACTTTAGGGCTAAAACTATGTTTAATGAGTTAGCTTCTAAATCTGCATCATAAGTACTAATCCAAAGCCGGGCACAGCTGAAACAGTTGGATTGCTGTGTGTTTAAGTTCAGTCTAAGTTTCAAATAAAGAAGTAAAATAAGTAACAAGCAAGTGTTTATAAGTTACTATCATGAATTTGTGGCTACCTTGTACAGGGAAAACCAGTGCCAGTTAAGCTTCCATTATGAACCAGGTTCTCTACTAAGGTGTTAACTGCAAATTATCTTATTAATTACTCACAAGTGTTCTTATGCAAAGCTGTATGTGCTTGTGTCAGGAATATATGCATAAGGCACTTCCTCCTGGTTATTCCAAGTATCTGGTAGGATCAGGAAGACAAGATGCTGTCAGTGGAAAGCTTTAGGAAGCATCTCACAATTATATAGGGCTTTGGGGTATATTTTAATTATTTGGTTCCATGCCTGAGTTAAGTGGGGATTTGGCAACTACCTGCTTTTCAGATCAATGCAAGCATGGAAGACGGATAATTCAGGTCCCTACAGGAAAAGTTACAGAAAACATTTTGTAATGTGAACTCAGGCATGGCCCTCTCCTCTGTTGGCTTTCTGCCTTGTCATTTGGCAGAGATGGAGACTAGGGGAGATAATCTCCAAAGGCATCTGCCAGCTTTCTGATGTTTGATGTGTTTATCATTTTCATCTGTTACTATGACTATTTCACCAGAGGGCACCAGGGACCTGGTTGATCCATATTTATCAGAAGAAGGTAACTGGTTCAGTGGGAGAAGTAGTGAGTAACCACTATTGGATTGACACTGTGTAAAGAAATCAATAAAAAATTGTCAGATAAATTAAGGACTACATATGTGGTTGTATAGCTAAAGGAAGTATCTGCAATAAAACAGTCACATTTCCTTGAAAAGATGATGAATGTACTCAGCAGAGTGAATGGCTTACACTGAAGATATATACTATAATCAAATTCTGGACCAGGTAATTTTTCTAAAACTCTCTGGTGTGGTTAGTCCTGGTAATCAGCAGAGTCACTTGCATGGGCATGGGGTAAAGCCATTTACTGGAGCATAAGCGACCCACCATTTTTTTAAAGGAAGTTATAGTCCTTTTCAAATAGAATATTTAGAAAACATCTGCTTATTATTCTCTTCTTTGCCACCAAAGTGTTTATGCAAAGGTTAAAGCAATAAGAAAGTCAATTAAATCTGCATAATTCATGATTCAAATGTGGCCAGAAAGGGTCTGTGTGTCACCTGTGAGTTAGGGCTCATGATTGAAGTCCAACTCTTTGTCTATGCAGATGTCTATCCATAAAATTTATTCAGTGTGAGTCAGGAATGTGTCCAGAGTTTGGCAACTCTAAGAACCAGTAGATATTTTTTGAAAATATGTTTGTACTTGAAATAGAATTACATCATTTCCCCCCCTTCCATTTTCTCCCTCCAGCCTCTTTCAGCCACCCTCTCTCTAACTCCTTTTATGACCCACACTCTGAAATTGTTAGGTTCTTTTTTTGATTATTATATACATGCAAACTTATATGTATACATGTATGTATGTATGCACGTATGTGTGTGTGTGGTGTGTGTGTAAACACAAATCTATATAAACATGACTGAGTCTGCTTTTGTTGTTTGTGTACATATATTTTCAAGTCTAATCTCTCTCCTCAGGAAGGCTAATAAAGAAGCTCAGCCCCAGCAGAGGCTAATTCTTCTTCCCCTGACAGTCATTAGTTGTTGAAGCTACTTCACACTTAAGAACAAGGATTTGGACCAGTTGAGCTGGATCTGACATAAAAGCCTCTTTTTTGCAGTTTAACATTCACAGTTCCAGAAAATCCTATCTAAGCTGCCATGGGAAGGAAGCACTTAACAGTCCCACAACATGTAGGAATGACAATTCTTACCAACACAGCAAGTTACACATAATGGCACTGTAAGGAACACTCACATGTTGGTGTAAGCAACAGCTGTCTAACTGGACTAAAGCCTACTCAATAGAAGGGAAATCATGCCTAGTACTGGAAATCTAGCCAGCTTTCAGGCTCTAGTGAGGTCCTGGTCCTTAGAAAAGAGTCTACTGCTGACATTTTGCTACACCAGCATAATTTCTTACTACATTATTAATCTTACCTTTACACTTAGAGGTAAATGTAGCTACAGCTACAACCCTTCATTAAAATGCCTCTCTTTACTGTAAATGGAGACTCTCACAGAAAACCACAACAGGACACAGTGAAGAGATGAATGGATCATGAGGAGCTGGGCCTCAACAAGATGTGTCTAAATTACCATTTCTACATTTATGGCTCTGGAAATATATTTGAAGAGGAGTTAGGAATACCAGGAAGTCAGCCATGAAAAGTATCTTCTATAAATGGCTTCCTAAATAAGACTGGAACAATGCCAATATTAATAGACACGTTAGCATTGAAGGGAGACATTTTTGTGGGATTCCACCTTAGTAGATATTTAAGGCAAACATTTATTTCCTAATAATCAGAGCATTAAATAGACTATTATAGAAGCTAGTATAATTTCAAATAGTTATGGCAAATAGATACTGGATGTTGGTTATTCAATGAATTAAATAATCAAATTCACTGGCTTGGGCCAGTGAATGTTACAGATAACAATTATGAATAAATATATATATTTGGCCACATCTATAGCCAAATTAACTTGTAGTCACTTCCAAAATGTTCTTTAAAAATAATTGTTTAGTGGTAAGATATCTCAAGATAACTTGTCTTATATTCAAAATCAGTGGTTCATTTTAAGTTATAGATAGAAAATTCTTGCACTTACTTGACACTTGAAATTATAATTTTTAAGCTAATTAATCATTGTGGTCACTTTGAATAATGACTACAATTATTAGGTACCCTTATAAAAACACACATCTTTGCCCAAAGATCTATAGTATAAGCTATCTGGTTTCCAAACTATAGCTGATTTAACTGAGACCAAATCAGTGGTAAGCCCAGAGCTGCATGCTGAAGTGCTGTGGTTTCTAAGTTAGGATATCACAGAGAATGAAGAAGAGAAGGTTGGAGAGAGATAGAAATAGAGATAGATAGAGAGAGAGAGAGGGAGAGAGTTTTTTTGTCTTTTAAATTTTCATTTTGCTCTCTATGTAAGATTAATAGAGAAGAATAAAGTGCCACAGTTTGGTCCAGTTTTATTTTAATGCATTGGTGTGCTTGGGTGCATCTCTGTATGTTTACATCTCTCTCTCTCTCTCTCTCTCTCTCTCTCTCTCTCTCTCTCTCTCTCTCAGTGTGTGTGTGTAGATGCACAGATGTGAGTTCATAAGTGTGTACATGCATGTGGAAGCCAAAGATCAACTTTGAATATTGTTTCCCAGGACATGTACACTTTGATTTTAAAACAGTGTCTTTCATTGGCCTGAGCTTGTAGTTCTGAATTATCCAAGGATCAACCTTACTGTGACTTCCTACTACTGGGATCACATGTGTACCTCACCATTCCCAGTCTGTTTGATTTTTCATGTAGATTCTGGGCATCAAACCCTGGTCATCATGGCTGTGAAGCAGACACTTCAGCATATATTTTCCCAGGTCTATTTAATTTTCTGGTTTTTTTTTCCATTTAATCATTCTAAGAGGTGTTTTGATTTGTCCACTTTGAATCCACCTTTGCTTCTTATTTTAAAATGGTCTCACAGTTCACCAAAAATCAAACAAAAACAAGTAATTGCAAGTTATCATGGCAAATATGGTGATAACTTCTGCATGATAGAAAAAGTGAAGCCAAGGACAGGTATAGAAGTTACCTGGAATTTATAGACTTTGGCTGTCTTTAAAAGAATATCTAACAATAAACAGCCAATGTCCCAAGCATCTCAAGCAGGCTGTTGGTGTAGAGTGATGCTATTTTTTTTTCCAACAAGCTCATCTCTTGCTATGATTTTATAGACTGTGCTGTATAGAAGCAAAGCTAGTCATGAAATTCTGAACTGGAAGTCATTTGCTGCTTTTCTCTAGAGAGTCTTGATTTCTGTAAAAGGGGAGCCATATTCTACCACTAGAGTTATAACAGCTCTTTTCTCCAGTGTGTTGTTAAAGTCCAGGATCCATTTCATTTGGAATTTTTTTTGTCTCATAATACCTGTAACTAGGCAATCTGAGAATGTGTTCTCTTTTCTTTTCTTTTCTTTTCTTTTTTTTTTTTTTTTTTTTTTTTTTTTTTTTTTTTTTTTTTTTTTTTTTTTTTTTTTTTTTTTTTTTTTTTTTTTTTTTTTTTTTTTTTTTTAGGGTCAGATTTATTTATTCTCTCTTCTCATAGTTGAATTTAGGTCCCACATCCCCACAGTACAATGTCACTTTTAATCTTTTTTTTAATTAAGTATACAGTATACAGAGGAGGTTACCAGATGTCATTATAGATGGTTGTGAGCCACCAGTGGATGCTGGGAATTGAACTCAGGACCTCTGGAAGAACAGGCAGTGCTCTTAACCTCTGAGCCATCTCTCCAGCCCCTAATTTTTAATCTTAAATTTCGCATTTACCTTTTCTTTTTTCTCTCTTTCTTTCCTTAGTTTTTCTCAGTGTAGAGACTTGGAAAATTCAAAATTATTTAAAAATATATAGCTAATATAGATACTTTCTACTGTTTACAAAATCTTCTAAAACACAGCTTTTTAATGAGCATGTAAGATTTCATCTGCATAAGATGCAGCCCAATTGACTTATACAGTCCTAGTTTAAACACATTGCTGGCACTGCCTGCTGTGTAAGTACAAGGGTCTCAGACACCCTCTCTCCTTCAGGTTGGTTATGTATGTATGGGGGAGGAAGGGTGGATCTTGAGCTTATTACTGGGCTTCCTACAAGAGTGTGGGATTCTGGGATGGGACCATCACCCTGGAGGTCTGCAGAGGCTTCCTACAAATACTGATGTGTCTTGACCTTCTCCGGCTTGAGTAAGCGGCTTCTTTCCACTTCACAAAAAGGAGCTGACTGAAAACTGTCTTCTTCACACCAGTCCTGCTGAACATCGTTGCTTTACCTCAGCACAGCTCTCTTATCAGCCAGTCCCTGTGGTAGATGCTGCCCTCCCCCCATCACTTACTCAAGCCACCCATCCTTGCTCCATGCCTGATACACAGTTGAGAATACATCTTCTTCACACCAAAATTCAGGGTTCTTTTCCCACTTATTTAGAACCCTCCCCTTACCTACCTCAGGCCAACAGCATTCTCCCCAACCCTCCTCCAGCCACACCACGCTGCCTATGGACCACCACTCCCTCAGAGCAGCACCCCCACCCCCTTCCTGTGTCTCTTCTCCCCAACCTCTGCTGGCCTCCTGCTGGTTTAGGACCACAGTCTCAAAAGCATCTCCAGAGCTTGCATCTCTAAAGCTCAGTGCACATACTTAGCCAAAGCCAGATCAGCAGGGAGCAGAGGGTAGTGGGTGCAGACTTAGCTGTGTGCCCTTAGGCAAATTGGTTAACACCCCTCAGCCCACCCCACCCCCACCCCGTGGCCTCTTTTCTGCACATAGGGATTCTGGTAGAACTCTCCTTTGAGCTGTGATGTTAAACAAGGAATACAGAACAAATGCAAAAGAGCCTGTGAGTGGAGACCTGGGGTAGGTAAATAAATAAAATGCAATCCAGATTTTAGTTATGCCTTTCCTCAGTATTCTTGTCCCCTTCCATGGTGAAAACCTTGGCCAATCAACTCCCCCTGAAGTCTGCTTCCGCTGCCTGCAGAGGTGGACTATACTCCGGTCCTTGGTATTCGCCAAAGCTCTGATCCTCCAATCACAGTCACTTCCTAAAATATGTGCCCCTGAGCCAAGCCGCTTCTCTCCCTTTCTCTGAGTATTTCCTGAAATGTGACCTCCTCCATGGAGATTCGTGGGACTGATCTTGCCATTCAATTCCTTCCAACAGATGAAGGGAGCCCTCTGAGCCTTTCGCTGGCTCCATGGTCTCAGTGCTGTGCAGCTGGTTTGGGTCCCAGCTCTGCCTGGATTGAAGAATCTGAGTCTCAGAGGGCAAAGTGGACGCTAACTTGCTCTGAGCATAATACCCATGCTGAAGAAATGTGATTTGATGATGTTACTCTCTCTGTCCAGGCCAGGAATAAAAACAATAAACTTTCCTGTCTGTTTCCCTCAATGCTACAATATGCTCTGATCCTAAGTCTACTATGAAATGGATTTCTGGACTTCCTCTCATAAAATGAAAACCTTGGGGCTTGCCGTTCCCGCCTCGTCCTCCACAGACACATCAGTTGCCAGGATCTCTGCTTTGATGGTGTCCAGAGCTCTGAGGATCCAGCTGTGTTGTCGTTTGATTTGTCTCTGCAGCTCCTTCCATTGACTTGCAATCATCTTCAACATGTCCTTCAGTCAACTGAGACTGTCAATTCTAGGATAACACACAAACAGGATGAGCGCTGGCAGAACTGATGTAGACTCTGGTGAAATCAATGTATGTAGAACCGATTGTGATGTGTAGATGTCCTTAATGTGTGATGTATAGAAGTCATTAAGACTATAGCATCCCATCTCCAACACCGTGTTCTCTTTTCTTCCTTACTTATTCACTGAACTTGAGGTAGGACCTGATATGCTCCAAATACCTATGCAAAATTGGATGGGACCAGACTAGGTCCTCTGCATATGGAAGTCAGTTGTGTAGCTTTGTCTGTCTAAGGGGCCTCTGGCAGTGGGATCAGGATCTATCCCCCAGTACATGAGCTGACTTTTTGGGGCCCATTACCTATGGTGGGACACCTTGCTCAGCTTTGATGCAGGGGAAAGGGTCATGGACCTGCCTCAACTGAATGTATCAGGCTTCACTGACTGTTCATGTATGTAAGACCTCACTTTTTTGAAGGAGGGGCTGGGGGTGGGTTGGGGAGGAGACTGGGGAAGAAAGGTGGAGAAGGGATGAGAGCAGGATCTAGTGTTGGTGTGCAAAATAAATAAAAATCTTAGATAAAAATGAAATTAAACTGACCTCACCCTAAAAACATTGTGTAGTTTTAGCAGTCATATGATCTTGTGCCAGTACCCTATCTTTTCAAAACAGCCAAGAAAGCATTTACTAAGCATGTAAAATGAACCTTGTACCATAGTTCCTCTACCCTAAACTCAGTATACCTCTCTCTCAATCTCTCAAACCTTCTATCTCAGTCTCTCAAACCTTCTGTCCACACAGTTGCTTGAAGCATATATCCTGGACCCACCCATCAATTCTCCCTTACTCTACATTCTGTAGTTAGGTAAGTGCTATTGCTCAGCCAGTTTTGATATATATCCAGTTTATTAACACTAAGCCACCTTGGTGTAGATACCCCCATCAATAATATGTATTACAGAAATAATTTCCTTTTAATTACAGCAATTTTAAATGTGTAAAAAAACCATAGTGTAATATAACACTCATCTTGATAATCTTGCCTCAATATAACAAGCATTAACACTTACTTTCAGCTATAAAAGAAAACATAAACACAAATGAAATCCTATTTGGAATATTTTCTTATTTTCTATTACCTCCTTTATCAATCAAAAGATACAATATATGTGTTTCACAATCTTCTAATATGTGCCTTAAAATACTTATTATAGAGGCATTTAAAATAACACTTGATATCTTGCATATTAAAATATAAATTTTACATACTATATATACTATTTTAAAGTTATAGTTTTTCTTTATGTTTTTTTAATGGCACAGTTTTTCACTATGTGTTATTATGGTTGTCTCTCATCTCTTTGTCTTGTTTTTCTGAAACCTTTGAGTGCAATAATAAGTAAACAGTCTCCTTACTCTGAGATGGTTTTATTTAGTTAGTTCATCTCAGTATATAAGTCTAGCAACAGCAGAATTGCCATCTCATGTCCCTGTAGAGAACAATTTTGCCAACTATGGTACAGTAGTGATATGTGAATTATTTGCTTACAATTAATTTTACAATTTTTATCTGAACAATTTGGAATGTATCCAGTGAAGTAAGAATTTTTTTGTCATATCATCATTCACTAGAGAATATCCCAAATCCCTAAATTATCATTAAAATTTGCATATGTAGATACTCAGTTTGTGCTGTAAGTTTATAAAATTCTATGGATTTTGACAGATATGGCGTCTATGTATCTACCACTGTAATGGCATACAGAATAGAGTCACATTTTCTATAGAAGTCCCCTGGATGTTATCAACTGAGCATGCCTTTGGCAACAACTGTCTTTTTGGTTAGTATTTATAGTTTGTCTTTCTGCAAATGTTATATAATTAAATCATAGAGAACATACACTTTGAAGGAATTTAGTTACTTCATAATTTGTATTTAAGAGCTGGATACATGTTTTATAGTTAAATAACTTTTTCCCTTTCACATTTGAAGTTATTTCTATGATTACATTATATTTTCCATAAACTACTAGCCTCAATTAAATGTCTAAAATTGTTTTATATATATTCTACTCATTTTTAAAATTTGAAGATGATCTCCAAAATCTGAAAAAAATGATTTTGGCTTTTTAATAATACTTTCAAATTCTACTTTTCAAGGAGTGTTTGTACCAGGTAAAGTATTCCTAATTATTTTGTCTATGTGTTTGACTTTGACCACTCATTTCACATAAACATAAGGCGGAATCACACCAAAGTTTGTAGCTATTCTTTCTTTGTGTAGTTATACTTTAAAATAATGAGAAAAAGCCTTTCAATTGTGTGTATTCATTCTTTCTTTGCTTTTCCTTTCTTATGTTGATCATAGCTTCTGATCTGTAAGCTTTTACAATTCATTTTTGAGAGTATAATATAACTATACCATGTCTACCTGCCTTTAGCCTTCCTTCAAACATTTCCATATATCTTTTCTTTTTACTTTTCAAATTCATGAACTGTTTTTATCATTAATTATTATTACATGAACACATGCATGCTTATATGCATACATATTCCTAAATATAACCTGCTGTTAGGATTATGTCACTTGTATGTATTTAACCTATTCTTATTTTTATCAATTCAGATGACAATCATACCATTATAAGCCATCACCTTCTAGAACAATAAAAGCTAGCTGCTAGGGATAAAGCTTCCAGGTCCAAACCAGCTTGACTTTATTATGGAATATGATTTATGTATGTGGTCATCAGCAATTGGGTTTTACTATTGAGTTATGGTTTGTCATAGAAAGCAATGACAATAACCTATAATGTTTGACATCTGTGGTACCTGCATGGCCAACAATACTGGAAAATGGCAATCCAGTCCTCACACTATATTTTTTATTTGTTAGGTTCTTATGTCCTGATGTCTAGTGGACATTGTTGCCTTGTTATAGCATAAATTTACTTTAAATTGTTTTAAACACATACACCGAGAGAAAAAGAGAGAAAGAGAAAGAGAGAGAGAGAGAGAGAGAGAGAGAGAGAGAGAGAGAGAGAGAAAGAATGAGAACGAGAGAGAGCAGTTTTTACTGGTGTAGGTATTCGTGTCTTGTCCTAAGGATCTTCAGTTTAGTTTATTCTGCCCCATACTCTCTCTCTTACCTTCTCTCCAATCAGAGTTTGACTCGTTCTGTTCCATTGTTACCTTGTACCCCTTTCTAGCACTGATTTTCATCTGCTCATTTTGTGAGAGCACCCTCCCATGATTGTTAAGGGATTAGAATGCTGTTTTTAACAGTGACTATATCATACTATCTTCTGCTACCTTTTTATTTAAAAGTTTTTGCTTGTATAAGTGATTTGTCTGCATCTACATCTGTATACCATATGATCTACATGCATGATTGTATAAGTTTTGCTTCATTCTTGCAAAGGTAGATGTTAGGTCTCTGCTAAACAAGACAAGAAAGGCAAGTTATATAGTAACCAGTAAAAGAAGAATGAGAATCTTAGAAGCAGAATTGCTTAGATGAGAGATGAGGGTGTCTTCAAATATCCCCATCTCATCCTTCTATCAATGCCATAGACTGTTAGTAGGACTACTTTACACCTAGTCATTTTTTTTTCTTATTGATGTTGTCTGGATAACCATCTCAACAATTTACTGAACTTTATTTTTACATGAAGATTCAGTCAGGACTAACAACTGAAGATGTGGCCTCTAATATGCAGAAATCTAGAATAAGTCTCTTCTAGAACTTTATACTTCTTCACATAAAGAGGGTCTTAACCTCACCATCAATTTATGTATCAATCAATCACCTTGTATGAAGATTAAACCCATTGTAATAGGAAGGAAAAAATTCTTTTGTTTTATTCCCAAGGGAGACAGCTAATGCATTTGAAAAACTTTCTGATGTCATGGCCATAAGATTAATGCTGATGTAATCCAATGTGTTATCTGTCTGCGGTGTCTCTAATAAGTCAATAGAGCCACACTTGGCTAATTGAAATCTGCTTGCTGATAGAGTCTTTCTGTGAAAATGAAAGGTGGCTGCCACAATCTGTTGGGAGCTAAATTAATCCTCCAGGAGTGAGCCTGTCCTAATTACTCCCCTCAGCATTTCTGGGCTGACTTTGCTGATGCTGGGCTTACTAGTTGAGCCCAACATGACATTTGGCTAATATTTTCATGAGTTACCCTAAACTCATCCACTTGCTATGTCATTATGAGTTTTTTTTTCACATGAAACTGTTATTTCTTATGCTTAACTTTTATTTGAACATGTTCTTAAATTAAAGGGAAAGGACAATTGGCTAGTCACATATTAAACTATTTCTGCTCAATTTTTTGTCACTCTTGAATATTACATATAGTTTTGTCCTTGATGCTCAAAAACAGTTGTGTTCAAAGCCATACTGAGAGCAATGGAGTGAAACCTTCTCAGTAACCATTTTGTGTTTTCCAATTATGTAGCAACAGTGACTGGGAAGATAATTTACTGCACATATCATGACTCAGTCACTGTCCTGGCCACAAATAAATGTTTTAATATTCTATACATGTCATTTGAAGTAGGTACTGCCAATATTTCCTCTACAAAAATTTAAAAACATATACAGAGTTTAAAAATCTTTCTAGTTTCACACTGCAAATTAATTTCAAAAGGATGAGGTAGTATATTTTCAGACTAGGCTGCCACTTGAGATAAAAGCTGACTAATTAAAATATAAGCTTTAGATAAACAATTAAAGTGTAATTTTAGTATACAAAGGTGCCAAATATTGTAGGGGAACTATAAACAGTAAGTTATAAATATTTATTAGCTTAAATCTAACTTAACTGGATGTTTTTTGAAAATTATATCTTTTTGTTGTTGGTTTAAGAATGCTATCAGCTTTTCTAGAACCTGTGTTTATGTTTTCTCTCTTTAGAACTCTGTGTAGATTCTGATGATGCTCACACACTCAGGGTATCAGCACCACCACCATGAGCAAGAAACTAAACATGCAAACCTATCTCTTAACAGGTTCATTTTATTAGCATACATGAACAGAGTAGAACTCTGAACCCCAGGAAAAGAATCACCTTTTAGACTAATGAATAGTGAGGATGAATGGCAGAATCATTCCTTTAATTTCATCCTTAAAGAAAGTTAACTATCTGGTTAATTCATATTACAAACTAGGAGCCTTCATTAGAAGTGCCTTTAAATGTGTGTGTGTGTGTGTGTGTGTGTGTGTGTGTGTGTGTGTGTGTGTGTGTTTACAAGAAAGGGATTTATAGTGTTTGTCCAGAAGGAATTTGTTGTACTTATCAATATCAAATCATTTTATTAGCTGGTATTGGTTGAAATTGGTATTGGAACATAGCAAACATGTCATTAAGGAGAATCATCTTTTATTCCAAACACACACACAGACACATACACAATTTCATAGACTTTTTGAAATTATGATCTAGAGTTGGCTTATATATGACATCGATTGGTTGTCTGCTTGGCCACGTGGAGACACTGAGGTGTTAAAATTTTTAGGAGAGGATACTTAGTGGAAGCAGGTCATTTTGAGACTCATTCACAGAAGAAATTAATGTAGTTTTGCAGGAACACAGTTAGCTTCCATGAGAGTAATTTATCACTGAAAGATTATTTATTCCCAGTCCTTGGAGCATTTATTTCCTACCTCATCACCAATCTCAGTTACCTTCTCTGCTTCTCTTTGTCTCTATCTCTACCATGTTGCCACCTTCCATATTCTGATATTCTGATGTAGCCATGAGTCTGCACCAGAGCCCAGTAGATCCTTTGGACATTCTCTTGACTCTTCAGGTCTCATTTGTTTTAAATGTACCCATGGAACATCAATATTGGTGAAACAGCAGAAAATTAGCTAACATGGAGTTAGCTCTAAAAACTATTAAAATAGAAGTTGCCAGGACAATCACATGGAATGTTATTTAGTAAAGATTTTGTTGCTGTAGTTGATAATTTTTCTCCATCTGTAGGCTTCACCTTATAGAGATTAAGACACCATCTAGGCTATTAGGTTTTCAACCCTTTAGCAAAGGCTTTTCTTACATCTTAATTATATTTTATATATAGTTTGAAATGATGAAATAGAAGGCTTTTCTTTTGTGCTTCCTTTTTTTTGCACACTAGGCTATAGCCTAAGATTTGAGAGGTGTTGTTTGCAAAGCTTCATAACTGACTTTTATTATGATTATTGTGATGACATTCTGAAAGCCATCTTTATTGTATTAATGTTGCTAACAGCAGATAGTGGGACCAAATTTCTTCTTTAGGGAAGAGAGAATACTATCTAATAATTGTGCCTTCATTCTGTGGTATTCAGCACAAAAACTGAGCAATAAAGGGAACCCAATGATTTCCATCAAAGCAAAAGTACTAAGGCTGAGAAACAGAGGTGTTTCCTTGGAAACTAGGTAATATTGATTTGTGCATGTTGTATTTCAACATTTATTGTAGAAGAAGGAGTCATAACCCAAAGAATGTAGACAATCTCTAAAAAATGAAGAAGTCAAGGAAACAGATTCTCCCTTGAAGCTCCCAGGAAATATGCAGCCCCACAGATAGCTTGGTTTTAAATTTCTAACCTTTAGAACTGTGTAAGAAGAAAAATATATGTTGAAACACAAAGTTTATGGCAATTTGTTTACAAAAAACACCAGAAGCTGATATAGCACCCACTTTTGATCTCTAGAAGCTTTGCTATTACGTGCTGTATAAAAATGAATCCGCATTTTTCTGTGACTGACTTTTAAGATTGCTTGGGAAACAGATAATTGTCTAAGAATGATTAAAAAAAATCATTAACAAACTAAATCATCAGTAACATCTTTGAGGAGCACAGGCCTGAGTTCCTGATTGGCACATTTGGAAAGTGGCCTGTTTCTTCTCAATTTTGGTTTCTGTACCACACTATATCAACTACTGTCTGTGGTAGTTCTGAAAATTAAGGACATAGAGAAATACCTTATTCTTCAAGGATCTAGAATGAAAACATGACAGAGTCTTGGTGTATTGTAAATTTTTTTCATTATTGTATCTTCTCATTGCTACAGTAGTGATTTGGTGACATTCACTTAAAAGGAACTTAATAAAAGGTGAATATATGTCAGAGAAGGTAACCACTGCGCAGAGGACACTCTATGAGTGGCTTTGTATGCCATTACTTTTTCTTCACTTTGATTTTGTTGAGTGATGAAGTTACAGATCCATGTCTGAAGATAAGTAACCTTCATAAAAAGACACAGCACAGTCTATATAAGCAGTGGAATATGTTTTCACCCCAGGGGTCAGCTACAAAAAGCCAATGGCATTGTTGTCAGGTGACCCAGCTGACTCTTGGATTGCTGCAGTGCCAGTAGGTCAAAGTCATGACAAATCAATCAATGATTCTGTACTCACAGTCCTGCTTTCCTAATATCATATGCTATGCTGAATTTCTTATTATTTCTGGAAATATGGGCTGGGACTCAATGTGAAACATAGGGAAAAAGAAAAATCAGAACAAGAGAAATGAAGATCTATTCAATGCCTTCTAGAAGTAGAAAGTCTACTTGGAGAATGAAAGAAAAGATACATGCTGGAGTTTTACCTGTTGATGGTGGTTTCCTGGTCTATTTCTGATCTCTTATTCCTTACTTCTGCTTGTTTGCTATACCTCCACTGTTGCATGCCAAAGTGGAGCCATACCCCTGCAACCACTCGGTCCTACTTAGCCAACCCTGCCCTCCAAGCCAAAATGTGGCCTGGTTTTTCTCTTTCCATTTATTTTTCCTCCTTTCCTCTTGTTATTATTCACTGATCAGCTTCCCTACTTACAAATATTGTGGTTAAGGGTCTATTGCTGGGATAAAACACCATACCTCAGGGAATAAAGAATTTGTTTGCTATACAGTTCCAGAAGGCTAGAGTCCTTGATGGTAGAGTAGAGACAACAGGTGTCAGGAACCGGAGGCAGAACAAAAATGGAGGACTCATGTCTTGAACATGAGCAGGAAGCGAAAACGCACACAGGGTATGGCATGAGGCTTGAAACCCCAAAGGCAGCCCCTAGTAACTTTTCCTAACATGTCCATTTCTCTTACATCCCCCATAGCATTTTCAAATGGGGACCACTGAGTACTCAAATGCTCAAGACTAAGAGAGTTGTGGTGGGCTGTGGCGTCTTATTCACACCACCACAATCCGTCCAAGGTCATTTGTGGGTCTATATTCTCTGCTCCAGTGTTTAGTATAGTTTACATGTGTGTCTGGTCTCTTCTAAGGATCTTGAACAGTCTAGAGAAAGACCTTTTCTTGTCACCTTCTCTGTTAAATGGCCAACTTCACAAATTCAAACATACCTGGTAGAGGAAATCTTTTAGAAAATTCTGCAATAGCAGTGATATAAGTACTTGTAGCTTGAGATTATAACTTAACATGAATTTGAGCCGTGACTAATAGAGCTACTTTGCCAGGACCTGAATAGAATGAAATATTAATAGAAGACTATCAACTTATATTATTACAAAGACCATTATTCATTTGTTCTCAAAATGTAATACAAGCAGTATTTTAAAGCCACCTACAAGTTATATCCTACTTTTCCATTCACAAATTCTTTCCTGCATTCAACACATTAGCAACTGTCTACTAGGCACTAAAGGTCTGTAAGTGATGCAGTCTCATTTCCTCTGTAAGAGGCTTATAGGGTGGAAGAAATCAATAAATAATACACTCATGTGTGTACTAATATTTGTAAAATAGTGAATTGAAGTAAAATTTTAGGAGGAAGAAAGAGAAAAATATCTAACGGTAAACACTACAGAGAAAAGTACTGGCTCAGATTTAGGATACATAGGGTTCAAAGTTAAATTCTGGTTCTTATCAGATACATCAACACAGGAAGTCAAACTCACAAAGACTTAATTCAATTTTCTTTGAAATGGAAGAGACATCGCTGCCTGTTTCACAGGGCTATTATGTTGTTCCACTAAATTACTGGTGTTCGTCACCAAAAGTTGCTGAGATGATCTTGATATTATCATCTATTTAAGTCACTATATATTTGCAGAAGTTATAGAGACTATAGATTATTTCTGTAGTGAGATGGTAGCTTGTTCTTTTGTGTGGAGGAGTACATAAGTAGTTTAGGGAGAAGATGTTTGTGGGGCAGTGAGTCAAAGGAAACATTGTTGTCAAGTAAGTGATGTTTGGCGCAATGACTTCATGCAATGAATACTCTTGGTGAGATGTGCATGGGGAAGCTGGCTCAGACAGAGGTCCTCACTAAGGTCAAGTTTAAGAACCCATTCCATTGTAATATGACTTAGACGTGTGGAGTCTAATATTCAAATATCTATGTTTGCTTTTAGCCTTCATTATTGCTACCATGATTCTCAACTGAAAGATACCTTTGCATAGGATAAAGGATACCCTCAAGGCTATTTACTGGTTCAAGATAACCCAGTAGCCTAGCTGGGCTTTAAAGTTCATGTGTGTTTGTGACTATGAAGCTTGTATTTTAAGTACTACTTAAATATTTGTGCACAAAATGCAAAGTTGCTATTAATATAGATATTATATGAATGTGCAGAGAATCTTAAATATATACTTATCATCTGGCAGAAAATTTCCAAGTATTTCATATAAATTACTCATTTGGTTCTTATCAAACTCTGAGAACTGTATAACTGTATGTGATAAGAAAGGAAACAGGGAAAATACATAGTTAATTATCTATCATGATAGCAATGAAGTTCATGAGACTCACATATTTGACCTCTGCCCCTGGGGACCTTCACTGTACCCCTCACAAATCTAGTTATAGATGTCAAAACACCAACAAAAGACAGGATTTGTGACCTTAATGACATAGACATAAATACTAAGTGAAGCAGTCTAAAAATTAACCTATCATTGTTCATTTTAACATTTCATTTCATTCAGAGTGAAAAAACATTTTAATTACAGTATATAAAATTAGAAATATATCAAAATATAGTTTTAATTTGAACATTTATATTCTTGTCTGTCTCTATTTCCATTGTCTTATTTTGTATATTATGAGGAAAAACAATCACAGTTACTGTCTGCTTGGCTGTGCTTTGGAAAAGTCTGAAATACTCTGGTCAATTTCCATGTAATGATTGGCTTGGTCACCACGCTGTTAAGAAACTCTTCCTGTTAGCACCCTTCCCTAATTCCACTTGTTTGGACTACTAGATTTTAAAAAATTTATATTGCTTTATTTTTTTTCAGCTTATTCAGTTATTCCTGGAGAAAAGCTCCAATGAATACAAATGAGAGAATAAGATCTACAGAACTGATCTACAGTCTCTATAACATCTGTAAATGTGTAGTGACTTAAATAGATAATATCAAGATCATCTCAGCAACTTTTTGTGACTGACACCAATAATTTAGTGGAATAACATAAGAGCCCTGTGAAACGGGCATTGATGTTGGTGCTAAGTTTGATTGCACAGATTGTGCGCTGCTCAGAACAGAAGGCACCACTGGCATTTTCTGTGATGTGAGTGACATTCCTTTGAGTTGTGCAAGGTACAATGTCAATTCATGGGCTTGTGGAAATACTAAAAAATGTGTGGTTGTGGGTGTCATTTGTATGAGAAATGTCACTGTGAGCAGGAGTTGTATCTAAGCATTCGTGTGTATGTGTGTGTGTATGTGTGTGTGTGTGTATTCAGGATTTTATGCTGTACTTGTGAAATGTATTAGGGGATACATAGATACATAGCAATTATAACTTCCACAGGGTAGATGAGATTGAAGCCAGTGCAGTCATGCATTTCTCTTATCAAGTGAGGAAATACCGTGCAGATTTGCTATATGTTGAGTATTATTAGCAAAACACAACATTAGACTACTTGCTGACTATGTTAAAGTTCTCTAAATTTTTTTCAAATAAAGACTTATTCCTCCAGCTTGAGAAGCATGATATTATCTCTTCCTATGCAGAAGAATATTTAATGAAATCTTTAGTTCAGTGTTTTATATCTATATTTCAGAAATTCCTTTGTAGGTTCTTTCTTGCACATAGGGGACTGGAATCCTACACTTAAAATATTTGTAAAGATCTACTTTTACTAGATGAATGTGGTTAGGTACATCTATACATTGTAATATACCTATAAACTCTTTTGATTGTTGGCAGGAGGTCCCAAGGTCCCTATATGGCTTAGTTCAGCATCCACTTCAGGCAGATTCGCTTTCCTCATCCCAACATCAAGACTAGGTCAGGTGTTCCTCTGGAGGGAATGGGCACCAAGTTGCCGGCCCAAGGTGCTTCAGATCCCAAGCTGTTCAGTGGTTGTGGTTTGGAGCTTGGATGCGCTTTGCTTTTTATTTAAAGTCCACTAATAAGTGACTACATGCCCTGCTTTTCTTTCTGGAAATTGTAATACCTTGCTCAGGAGGATTTTCTCCATATCCATCCATTTGCCTGCAAATTTTAGAATATTTTTCTTTCTTTCTGCCAACTAGTACTCCATTATTTAGATGTACCACAGCTTGTTAAACCTTTCTTCAGTTGAGGGGCATCTAGGTTATTTCGAGGTTCTTGCTATTACAAATAATGCTGCCATAAACATAGTTGAGCTTATGCTTTTGGGTACATCTTTAGAGTATATGCTTAAGAGTGGTTTTGTAGTATCCTTGGGGAGATTGATTCCCAGTTTTCTGAGAAACTGCCACACTGCATTCCAGAGTGGCTAAACAAGCTGACACTCCCACCAACAATGGAGGAGTGTTCCCCTTGCTCTGCATCCTCTCCAGCATAGGTTGCCATCTGTATCTTTTATCTTAGCCAATCTGACAGGTGTAAGGTGGTATCTCAAAGTTGTTTTGATTTGCATTTCTCTGATGGCTAAAGATGTTGAGCACTTTTTCAAGTGCCTTTTAGCCATTCGTAATTCTTCTGCTGAGAATTCCCTTTTTAGTTCTGAATCCCATTTTTTGATTGGGTTATTCAAGGTTTCAGGCTCTAGTTTCTTGAGTTCATTACATATTTTAGAGATGAGTCCTCTATCATTTGTAGGGCTGGTGAAAATCTTTTCCCATTCTGTAGGCTGTTGTTTTGTCATATTGACAGTGTCCTTGGCCTTACAGAAGCTTCTCAGTTTCAGGAGGTCCCACTTATTGATTGTTCTTAGTGTCTGTGCCACTGGTGTTATATTTAGGAAGTGGTCACCTGTGCCAATTGGCTGGAGGGTAGTTGACTACTTTTTTCAAGTGCCTTTGAGCCATTTGTTATTCTGCTGAGAATTCCCTTTTTTTTTAATCTGAACCCCATTTTTTAGTTGGGTTATTAAGGATTTGGGGCTCTAGTTTCTTGAGTTCTCTATATATTTTAAAGATCAATCCTCTGTCATTTGTAGGGTTGATAAAAAATCTTTTCTCATTTGGTAGGCTGTCATTTTGTCTTACTGACTGTGTCCTATAGAAGCTTCTGAGTTTCAGGAGGTCCTACCTATTGATTGTTGTTCTTAGTGTCTGTGCTAATGGTGTTATATTTAAAAACTGGTCACCAGTACCAATGTATTTCCCACTTTCTTTTCTATCAAGTTCAGTGTACCTGGGTTTATGCTGAGGTTCTTGATTTAAGTTTGGATTTAAGTTTTGTGCAAGGTTTCTTCAGAGATTTAAAATTTTTGTCAAATATATATGATACCTCTTTGGTTATAGTTACACCAAGGTATTTGATGCTATTTGCAGCTATTATTAGATGTTTTTCTTATTTCTTTTTCAGTCCTTTTATCTTTAGTGTATAGAAGGGCTACTGATTTCTTTGAGTTAATCTTGTACCCTGCTACATTGCTGAGGGTGTCTATCAGCAGTAGAAGTTCCCTGGTAAAATTTTTTGTGTCACTTATGTAGACAATCATGTTATCTGCAAAAAGAGATAGTTTGACTTCTTCCTTTCCAATTTGTATCCCCTTAATCTCCTTTCGTTCTCTTATTGCTTTAGCTATAACTTTGAGAACTATGTTGGATAGATAAGGGGAGAGGGGACAGCCTTGTCTACTTCCTGATTTTAGTGGGATTGTTTTGAGTTTTTCTCCATTTAGTTTGATGTTGGCTGTCAGCTTTTTGTAAATCGCCTTTATTATATTTAGGTATTTTCCCTGTATTCCTGATCCCTCCACAGCTTGTATCATAAAGGAGTGTTGGATTTCGTCAAAGGCTTTTTCATCATCTAAGGAAATGATCATGTGTTTTTTTTTTTTCTTCAATTTGTTTATATGATGGATGACATTTACATTTTTCCTTATGTTGAACCATCCCTGCATTTCTGGCATGAAGCCTACTTTTTTATATGTTGTTGGATTTTGTTTGCCAGAATTTTGTTGAGAATTTTTGCATCAATGTTCATGAGGGAAACTGGTCTGTAATTCTCTTTCTTTGTTGTGTCTTTGAGTGGCTTGGGTATCAGGGTTATTGTGGCCTTATAAAACGAGTTTAGCAATATTCCTTTGGTTTCAACTGTATGGAACAGTTTGAGGAATATTGGTGTTAACTGTTCTTTGAATGGCAGCACTCTGCACTGAAACCATCTGGGCCTGGGCTTTTTTTATTTGGGAGACTTTTAATGACAATTTCAATTTCCTTTGGTGTTATAGGACTGTTTAGGTCTTTAATCTGATATTGATTTAATTTTGGTAAATGGCACCTTTCTAAAAAGCTGTCCATTTCTTCTAGGTTCTCCTTTTTTGTGGAGCATAAGTTTTCAAAGTATGATCTGTTAATTCTCTGTATTTCCTGGGAGTCTGTTGTTATGTCCCACTTCTGCATTTTGTTTAGTTTGGATAAGGGTTTAATCTATCTTGTTAACTTTCTCAAAGAACTAACTCTTTGATTAATTAATTTTTTACATTCTTTTTGTTTCAATTGTGTTGATTTCAGCTCTAATTTTGATTATTTCCTGGTGTGTATTCCTTCTAGGTGAGTTTGCTCCTAATTGATCTAGGGCTCTCAGCTGTGCTGATGGTTCTCTTGTGTGGGATTTCTCTAGTTTTTTCATATAGGTATCTAGTGCTATGAATTTTCCCCTTAAGACTGCTTTCAATGTATCCCATAAGTTTGGGTATGTTATGGATACATTTTTGTTCAATTCTAGGAAGTCTTTGATTTTTCTTAATTTCTTCCTTGACCCAGAGGTGGTTCAGTTGAGTGATGTTTAGTTTCTATGAGTTGGTAGTCTTTCTGTGATTTTTGATGTTGTTGAACTATAACTTTAGACCATGGTGATTTGAAATGGCACAAGGAGTTATACCCATTTTTTGGTACCTGTTGATGTTTGCTTTATGACCTAGTATGTGGTCATTTTGACAGGAAGTTCCATGGGGTGCTGAGAAATATGTATATTCCTTTTTGTTTGGGTGAAGGGTTTGGTATATATCTACTAAGTCCATGTGTGTCATAACTTCTGCTAGATTCTCTGTTGAGTTTCTGTTTGGTTGACCTATCTAAGGGTGAAAGTGGGGTAAGTGGGGTATTGAATTCACCCATTAGTATTGTGTCAGGTTTGATATGGGGTTTAAGCTTTAGAAATGTTTCTTTTACATATGTAGGTGCCCTTGTGTTAGAGGAATAGATATTAAGGAGAGATTTTTGTCTTGGTAAATTTTTCTTGAGATGAGCAAGTAGTGACCTTCCTAGTCTCTTTTTATTGATTTTAGTTTAATGTCTTTTTTTGTTAGATATTAGAATGGCTACATCAGCTTGTTTCTTGGGGCCATTTGATTAGAAAGTCCTTTCTCAGCCCTTTACTCTGAGCCTGTGTCTGTCTTTAAAGTTGAGGTGCATTTCTTGCATGCAGCCAAAGGATGGTTTCTGTTTTAGTATGTATCGTGTTAGGATGTGTCTTTTCATAGATGAATTGAGCCCATTGATGTTAAGGGATATTAGTGACCAATGATCAATATTTCCAATCATTTTTGGTAGTAGCTTGTGTTTTCTTTTGGGGGGGAAGGTTCTTCTGTGGGCTTATCACTTGTCTGTTGTTACATATGTGTTTCTGGTTTCCTTAGGTTGGAGTTTTTTCCCTGTAGGCTTTTGGTAGGTTGGGATTTGTTGACTTTCTGGTAGTCATTTGGGTGAATATGCAAACACATTTTATTATGGCTTTGTTTCACATTTCTTATAGACCAGTGACTGTCAGCATTTTTCTATATAGTTAATATCCTTTTGTGAATTATTAAGGTGAAGTGAAGTGTCTTTTTTATATATTTTGTCTCTTACAAGACTAGTTTTGATCTGTAAGAGTTTTCTATATATTATGCAAAAATATGTAGGCATAAAAACTTTGAAATACTCCTTTGGCATTATCCAGTAAGATAAACACACACATGCGCGCACACACACACACACACACACACACACACACACACACACACACATGAGACTTAGCTATTTTTACTATTATATCCTACTAAGTATGTTATTTTATGTACTAAAGAAAAAGAGAAGAAAGATTGTGCTTGAACTATGTGTGAGATACAAGATCAAAATAGTATAACTTCCACTTGTCAGTAGGGTACATGAATACCTTTTGGTAGATACACAAAATTGAAATGCACAGTCACTGAATGTATTAATCACACTAAGAGCATAAGAAATATTTCACAAAATGTTGAAGATCAAAGCCTAATATATAAAGTTACAAATTGGCTAAATAAATTTGTATTAAGTTAAAATGGTTGAAACTAATCTATAATGTTAGAGTAATTGTAGACTTTGGAGAGGAAAAGAGAAAAGGAATTGTGAGTGAGAAAGAAACTTTGTTTGTTACTAGTCTATTCTCTGATCCAAATGGACAATACATAACTGTGTGCCTCTGGGAAATTTATGTTTGTAATTTGTGAAGTTTTAAAAACACTTAATAGTTTAAAAAAATATGAAGCTTTAGTTATGACTTTGAGAAAAAAATTGACTATGGGCTTCATTGCTATTACCTGAGCATATATCCTAGCTCTTTGCTTCTTAAAAAAGAGCAGTGTCTATGTGGATAGCCAGTTCAGTTTAATGAGAGTTGCTATTTCTCAAGTTGCTGTAAATATTTTCTTACTCAATAAAAGCATTATGAAGAGTTCTTATATTTATTTTATATGGACTTAAGGAATATTGCCTAGTATAATTTAAGAAAGATAAAAAGTTTAGTTTGTTTTGATAGAAAGCATGAATGTCATGCTTGGTAAATATTGAGTTATGGCCTAGAACATGGTAGGCATGAGAAATATTTACCCTGATCAATTTTACTATTATGCTATTGATTCATTTGTCCAGAGTCTTATAAAGTAAACAATATTTTGGTTTATAAACTGTATGTTTTATAATAGAACAACCTGATCCTCACATTCTTTAAGCTATAATGTTACCAATTTCTGCTTATAAATACCAACAATTTCATGTTATTTCACATTCATGCATCTAGAACAAATCTTGCCCTGTTCCATCTTCAGACCATCTGATTCCTGTCTCTTTTCTCCTGGATTATGTCCAAGTTCTGAAAATGAAATGGCATTTCATTGCAAATGATTAAATCATCTTTCTTGAATAGGAGGTACCATATTTCCTTGATGCAGGGTTTGGACCCCATAACTTCATTAGCTGTCTTTTACACTTGGGAGTCTTGGCATAGAGAAGCCTTTTCTTCCTCTACATGGGAGGTCAGGGAAAGGGCAACAGAGCATTTTTCCACTAATGAAATAACAGTGGGAGAGCAAGTCTATCCAGGAGCTCAACTCTTATTTTTAGCTCAGCTCAAAGGGCTTAGCTTATTTTAGCTAGCGTTGGGACTTCCCACAGCTGTTGGAGAGATGAATGTCTTAGTTGCAAATATGCTCAGGTTTCTGAAGTAAGTTCAGTCATGATTTTTGAAGAGATGACCCTCATCACCAGATCAATGGTGGAACATATGACTAAATACAATTTATCTTGACTTGGTACTTCGACTACAACTAAGTTTATATTAATATAGTAAAATTTGTATTTGATGGTAAAAAAATGGACATGAGTTTACCCCTGAAACTGATAAACTAACATTGGATAGAACAATTGGTCTTTCTGGCCAGCAGTTTATTTATCTGTGAACTAAGAATAATATTTCTATCACTAATGTACCACATTCCCATCACAAAAGCAGGTACTCCAAACATATGAGATCTTTGTCATTGTGGTTGGGGATTTCTTGAAGGCCTTCATGGAGTGGGGTGTATTGTCACAACATTATGTTGGGCTCACTGGCCAACAAGACAAATATAAAATCAAAACTCATCTGTTCTCTACACAGCAGAACTTTTAAGTGCTGTGGGCTGGCAGTTTGACCTATGAAGTTTTTTTTTTTTTTTTTTTCTGTATTCTAGTTCTGCTCTTATTAAGTCTTTATGACTTTTTCTAGTCCTTGAGAATGGAAGCTGGTACACATCTGGTCCTATTGTTCATTTGAAAGGCCAGGGGCAGTGTATTAGGGAGAACAGTGTTTAAATGGCTTCAGATACAGAACTGACGACTCAGACTCCTGCCCATCATTAAATCCAAATAAATACTTTGAGGCAGTTTCTTTGCATCTGGTCTTCATTTAGGAGTGAATTTTGCTTACCGATTAAAATTTGTTTACTCTTTTTCACTCAATAAATCCAGCGGTATCTAGCCATTAAAATCTTTAGTATTCATTACATATTTATTACTTTAAAATTATATTGTCTTCTGTTTGGTTACATAAGTGAGCTTCTGATAGAAAGAGAAGTAGGTCAAATAAGGTATGGTGAATTCAATGTTCCATTCTCTTTTCAATCCTCACTGGTGCATGGTAGATGCCTATACTACAAAACCAATTAGTAAAAAATGTGTCAATCTCATACTGGTGCTACCTGAACCCCTTTCATGGTATAAACCAGAGTAAGGTCTATTTCAGAAAGACAAATGGCGAGAGAAACAAAGAGAACAAATATTTTTGATCCCATTGCAGTGATTTCAAGAGCATTATATAACAATTCTTAAAGGTACTATAGTTATCATTGCTTAAAATGAGGATAGTTGGGCTAGTGATATTAAACCACTTACTGGTGGTCCCAGAGTGAGGAAGAAAGAAGATAGGAAAAATGGCAGCTGAATTCCTTAAGTCCATCCTCCCATCACTAGAGAAACCACAGCTTTATTTATGTCCAGCATCAGACTATTTTTTGAGACTTGCATTTCTCAAGGTTTAGATTCCTAATAATGCCTTTAAAAAAGTTAGTTGTGTTTGAATATGAACTTCTTAAATGTGTTTTTTATATTTTATGTGGAAAAGAATCAACAGCTTTGAGCTGCAGAATCAATTCATCTGCCATGTTCTACAATATTTGTATAAGCAGAGGAAGTCTGCTGAGCAAAAATGTGTTCTGACCTGAAGCCATAATCTTCAGAGCAATTTTCTTTCTAAAAGTGACAAAGATCCCATGTGATAAGTTAATGTACATTTGGAAAACCTATTAAAATTTAAGATGGAGAGCATTTTAAATGGTTCCATCCCGGCATCACAATAACTCGGCTCTCAGTTCCATGAATGTCTCCATTTGCACAATGCACATTGGGTTACCCTGTCCTTTCTTGTGCTCTGACTATGCTGTGCTGTACTTGGACAGACATTTTTATGCTGGAGAAGATTTCTCATTCCTAAGATAAAAAGCCATTTGCAAGACTTCCAGGGGACAGCATGGACTTTGGGAACTTTCAGGCTTAAAGAAGCCGACTAATTCAGGAATGCAAGAAGATTTGGTCAGACTGACCCTTACATGTGCGACTGTTTTCTGGGGTCTCAGCTCATTTCATATTCCGATCATTGACACCTTCCTGAATGTATGCGTGCTGGCTGTTATAATTTACTGTGTGGCCCTGATACCTCAATTTTCCCTCCCTTTGTAGCTTATAGAACCTAGATTCTCATACATGATCCCCCAAAGGCTCAGTCATAGTTTGTATAATCAGAGTTCATATGATTCTATCAGTTACAGATAAGCGTTTGACAACCTTCTGTGAACAGAATAGATGGGATGTATCATCTACCTTACGAAAGGAGAACAAACTAGGTTATGCATAAGAAAGAGTAAGTAGGTACTTAAATCCATTAATACAGTGTGATGAGAAAGACTGTAAAGTAATGGAGTTCAGAGTTTTGCTTTACTATTTACTCTTTTGGTTTTCATATTTGAACCTCATTTACCTGTATTTCTTTTGTTATTATTATTATTATGAACAAAGAAGTCACGCTTTCTATCCCTGTATATCCTTATTCAAAGTCCCTTCCCCCTCCCAACATCAGATCATTCTCTCTTCTCCACACCTCCCCATCCCCTCCCTGGGCAGGCAGCAGACAGTCCCATGGTCCTACTGACCCAATATGGCTTAGTTCAGTCTCCACTCCTGGCAGATGCAGTTTTCTCCCCCCTCCCTCAAGAGTGAGTCAGGTGTTCCTTTAGGTGGAGTGGGATCCGAAGAGTCAGTCCAGCTTTACTATTTACTCTTTTGGTGTTCATATTTGAACCTCATTTACCTGTATTTCTTTTGTATGCCAGGGAATTTCACTGTATTCTTTTGGTGTATACCCACTTTCCTTTTCTGCCTAAGAAATTATTCAGACTTTATTTTACTTGCAGCCAGAGGATCTTAATTTAAAAACCAGGTTGATATGCCAGCAGAGGCTAGTGGTTCTGGGATGGTCTTGGATTACTCAGTTTTAGAGAGAGAATAGCCAGAAAGTTTAGTTTGCAGCTTTCAACTTTAAATGCTGTGAGCCAGAGACATGGCTGAGGCTGGGGCTCAGCAAAAGCCAAACAAACTGGAGTCCAAAGAGAGACTGGCACAGAACTGCTGGAGTGGTATGTTTTTCAGGGTTGCTATGACACCAGGGAGACAATACACATAAATGCTCTTTTTAATGTATGGGGTGACATAGCTCAGTGGTTTTGAGAATAGAGTCCTTAGTCAGTCTCCCTACTTACTTGGTTTAAATCATCTTTCTGACAATCCTGACTCGGTAATCTTAGGTGGGCTAAACTTTGACCCAAATTCTTTTAAAATGCTTTTGAATTTTGACAGTCTGATACAGGTGGAATGCACTGCGATCATATTACTCTCTCTCTCCTCCCACTAAGCTTGCTTCCTCCCCCAAACTTATCTTCAAGTCTTAAACCAATAAGATCATTTCTGTATCAGTTGCTAGTTTATGTTTACACTCCATTTTAAACATTTCTTTTCTGATTTTTAATTAAAATGTTAGACTATTCCTGCATCTCTCTTTTTCTATTTTTCTAATGTATGTTCCTATTCCTCCCCAAGTTTGAGCACATCTTAATGGTTGTTATCACACATAAAAATAAGTGAGGAAATGTATAAATACAACCCACTGAATCCTGAAATTGCCTGCATGTGCATATGTATAGGAGAGACCACTTGGTACTGAATAACCCATCTGAGGTTCCTCAATGGAGGTAACTAATTCTTTTTCCCAGAACTTAATTGCTTGTAGCTCTTCATCTAGGGGTGGAGCCCTGTGAACTTTCTCCATCATCATTTAAACTATATGCAGTTAGCCACTGTTGTGTTTATGTTTGCAATGACCATGTGAAGCATTCTGAGGCATTGCTTCCTTTTGTCTGGCTCTTACATTCTTTCCTGAGACAATGAGATGGTTGCTACAGCACAGTATAATTTGTTCATTGAATGAGTTAGTGTAGGCTAGACTTCATAATAGCTCCTAGAGTTTGGCAGGCACTGTTAACCTATCAGAATGTTTGTTTTTATTAGTGTTTATATATAGGTATTGTCAGCCATCCTCCTCACGCAGACAACATGATAACTACTTTATATATGACCAAAATAGGGGAAGAGAGATGGCTCAGTCAGTAAAGAATTTGACTTGCAAGTATGAAGACCTGAGATTGATAGCTAGTACCCACATAAGGAAGGCATATGTAGTCAAATTAATTAGGAATCCAAATGTTGGAAAAGAACAGATAAATGGGTCCTTGAGGTTCAGTGGCTGATCAGCTAGCCTGCTAAAAGTTCCAGGTTACAGAGATACCATGTTTTAAAAAATAAAAAAGGGCTGGCACCTGATAAATGACATCCTAGCTGGTGCTTTGGCCTCCACACAAACATGCACACATGTAAACAAATAAATGACTATGATATTGTACTCTATAATTACAGAGCATACTATATGTTAAACATATTTGCCTAAAGCTAGTTTGGTGGTATTAAATATATTTAATAAAATATATTAAAAAGCAACATTTAAGCTTCTGTCTTATGCCAGGCCCTGGCATATAATCCCCCTTTCTTTAGGAGGTATTAGAAAACTTACATTGATGTTTGCTCCATTTTCGAGAAAAGCACTGTGAGAATGGGAAAGCCTGATTATCTCTATTAAGATTTCACAGATTATGTGTGGCCTTTACTACTTTGAAACCAAATCCAAGACTGATTGAGTACATGTTAGAAAGTTTATTGCAGCCAAATATAAGGGCATGTGACAAATCTGTCTGTGGTTTATTTTCTCATAAAAAGTCATACTTGGTAGATAGCTGCTCTTTTATCTCTTCATTTGGAGGTGAACTAAAGATTTCAGGGTTACATAGCTGTGACAGTCCAAAGAAATGTGAATGAGCATGAACAAGGGGTAGCAGGTATGAGATCCAGAAGAGTTATTTGCTGCTTAAGATAGAGGACAGACATGGGAGCCTTGATGGGTTTTAGAAACTCTTGCTGCACAGAAGCAAGGTCTTATAACTGCTAATATAAAGAGTCATCTTATACAGATCAGGCTTCTGAGTACTAGAAGATATACACAAGCAGCTTCAAGGGACCCCAGTACTAAACATTGAATAGGGTTACAATGTATCATGGAAATGCTGTCCATTCAAAAAGAAAAAGAGACCCCACATTTTCTGGTTGATATAGCAATATTGTTCTAATGTTTATAGGCATAGGCCTATTGATACTAGAAAACTTTTTTTCTCAGTAATATCACTCCCTCTGTGTTAAAATGCAATCATGCAGTCAGACGGTGATATCACACACCTTTAATCCCAACACTTGGGAAGCAGTAGCAGACTCTGTGAGTTCCAGGCCAACCTGGTCTACAGCTAGTGTCAGAATAGCTAGGTTACACAGAGAAACCTCCTCTTGAAAAACAGAAAAACAAACAAACAAACAAAAAACATGTAATCATGCAAACTTGAGGAACTTATGACCGTCTCTGAAAATCAGGGAAGAACAGTCTTTATCATTTGGTGATTGGTGGTTCAACTCTTCAGTAGAGAGAAGAAAAACAATGCATGGGTCACTTCTCTGAACATGTTTCCAAGAATACTAAACAATGTTTGTTTTTAACAATGCAACTTCCAGTCAGTTTGCTTTCAGTGATATAATGTAAGCTACCAAGAAAGCAAAATCCAAAGGAAAAGGCATCTTGCTTTTTAATTTATTGATGATATGCTCGCCCTGAAACCACAATCTTTCTGTGCTTGCCCTCATGAGTGTTGGAATTGCAGTCAATCATGAACATATTTTGTTCCCCCCTCTGTCTCTGTCTCTCTCTGCCCCTCTTTATTTGTAGTGCTGATGATTATATTCAGGTGCTCTTGCATCCCAGGTGAGTAGTACCCTATCACTATATACCCTCATATAGTTGACTTCAAGGACAGTTTGATTTAATAACAGACCCACAGGCCATTCTAGTGTTTAGATAGATACCCTAGATGGAATGTTACCAAGGCTATACACCTACTTTCTCTCTTCTTAAATATAATTTAACCTTTGTCCTTCTGCTCAGAGATGAAATGACCATCACACAAAAATTTCTAGTTTTGCATTGATCAAATTACTAAGTTCTTAGCACATGTTAAGCATTGGGCTAGAAACTACATTTGAAGCTGTGTACAATGAATGTATGCCAAACCCTCCTGCATGCTGATGTCAAGGTCCTGGTGACCTTCTCAACACGAGTCTTTCTTGAAAACTCTTCCCTTCTGGTATCCAAGTCCTGTCATTTGTTGTCATTGTCTGCCTGTTTCTTGTCTACAGCTTTTGCTCTCATTTTACAAATATTAATTGAACACTTACTTTGGGTCAATATCTTTGAAAGATATCAGCAGCAGAAAAATATTTTCATATTCTACCAGCAACTTCTATCATAATTGAATACTACTGTATTTTTAAAATATCATATTATTTTACATCTTTGCCCCTATAAATACTTACTTCCTTGTGTCTAGTAAACATTTCCTATTCCCCAAAATTCCTTTAAGTGGTTTTACCTCTCAAGAAGTTGCTCCTTCATCCTTCCTCCAAATGAACTGGGTGCCTCCTTTTTTTCCTGAGTGTGTCTTTATCATATTTTTGATGCATCACACTGAAGAGTATGAGGTCCTCCTGGAACTAGATTGCAATTTTACAGTGTGCCCTGGTGGTGAAGATTGTACACTTTACATATATACTTAACTGTAACATAAAGACAGGGCAGATGTATAATATTCTGAGTCTCTAGCTGAAGCACTTGTAGTATAAAAGATCGAAATGTATTAAAGCATGTTCAGTTATGTCACCTCCACTTTAAAGCTGCTTCCGAAGAGTGTGTCTCAGTCTGGATTTACATAGCATGTGAGACTTGTGGAAATTTTGACAAAATTCAACAACCTCCATTACAACCCTGCATAGAATCCTCAGAGACTTACATTTGTTAACCTTGAAACAAAGGAATAAGCATCCAGTGATACAGAGGTAAGAGGAAGTCTTCAAAACTCTATGGGATGCAGTCTTTAGCAATAATTTATTCCTTTATTCTGGAGCAGATTCTACAATGTGCTGTTCTTACTCAGAATGTACAGGACAGAATGTAATTCATCTCTGGAATCCTAGGGTCTACTGTGTTGTGGGTGCTTTGTAACTGTCTAATGAATAACTGGAACATTAGTAAATCAACAGGGTTAATAGATATTTATTAAAATGACCAGCTCATAAGAACCAGGCCTGAATCATCACAATGCTTTATGATCTATGCACCACCAAAGGCATTCAAGTGACTGCTGCAAACTATAATCAATTTTTTATGAAAATTTCTGATGCCAAACAAAATGAGTTGCCAAGGAGAAAATATGCTTATTGTATGAAATATTAAATGAAAAGGTTGTATTAAAAATTGCTCTGACCAAGTTGAAGAGACATAATTTTCTTGGACTAAGTGTTTTACTATAAAACAAAAAGTTTATTGTCTAATCAAATGCTTTTTAAAAATAGTTTGGTTTTGTGTCAAATGGAGAAGTCTACCATACAAAATGCAGTTTTCACTAACTAAATTAGTGTATGCCAGAAAGATTTACTGAGCCTCCATGCATTGCATAGTTTATGGAGTACAGCTATCTATGAAATATGGACTTGGAACAGAGACCAGTGAGTAAGATTTGAGTTTATATGCCCAGCAAAAACATGAAAATGCTGGGCTTGGCCACAATCTGTACCTATAACTCCACTTCTGCGTGGGTTAGAAGTTGGACGGATTCTGCAGCTTGCCAGTCACTAGTCTAGTTCAAGGTCAGTGAGACATCCTGTTTTAGCAGGAAAAGGTAGAAAATGATAAGACCCCTGACATCTTCTTTTGGTCACCATGTGCAACATCATTTATTTTCATATACTCATAAAGAAAACACACACAATGAAGCAGTCCCTTTGCTTTAAATAGAGTTTTAGAATAATTACATTGCCCCTACAACTGATTAAAATTTAGATTAACAGATAGTCAGGGAAGTGCCTGATGGAAACAAATTTTACTTAAAAACATAAGTAATTTTCTCCTTGTCCTTCAAGCTTTGCATATTCTGATTATTTATTCTCTTACAGATATTGGAATACATTTCATTCTCAGAAAGTAAAATAATTTCTTGGACATAGTAGATACCTGATAAGAATTTATTGAGTGAGTGAATGATAGAATAAGTGAGTGCTTAATGAAAGTCGGATGCCAAATCATTCTTCAAGAGCCCGAGATATAGCTCAGTGGTAGAGAGTTTGCTAAGATTGGCTAAGCTCTAGGTTCAGTACCTAGCATCAAAAGTTTTCTGTTCTTACCTTGTTGACAGTGAGGATTTGAAAGAAAGTGCATGATTAGGAAACAATGTGAAACAAATTATTTTTGATTGAATGAAAAGCTTAGGAAGACTTAAGTTTTAGACTGAAATCCATTTTTAATATATTGACTTTTCCAAGAAAAGCAGCTATTTTAGGCAGAGTAAATAGGGACCTAAATGTGAGAGAGAACATTGTAGAATATGAAATTCTCTGAGTTTGGCTGAGTAACCGTTGGGAAAAATTATGACAGAGGGTGGAGCTTTGAGAAAGAGCCAGGAGGGAACCAGGTGTGAAAGACATGTAAGTTCCATGCATAAATTCATTTAAAGATACCCATGCCTAGAATAGTTACTCAAAAAAGGCTGAATGCTTATTATAAAATTACACATGCTTACTCCATGACCTATACCCTACTGTGTGCTGAGAAACAAAAACACTTATGTTCCCACCAAACTCTACATGTGAATGTTTATAACAGCTGTGTTCTTCATCTACAGAAACCATTATAAGTAGCCAAATAGTCTTCCAGGGATAAATAGATAAAGGTGGCATATGTATGGACTGGAAAACTCTTCAGAAACAAAAATTAATAAAAAAATTTTCTGAGAGCAAATAGAAACAGTGAATGGATTCTATAATAGAATGAAAGAAGTCAGCTTCAAAAAGTCATACACTGGATGTGTACAGTATTCTTTAAAAAAAACTTTAATTACAGAAAACATAGCAACAGGTTGCTAGGGATTAGGAGTGAAAATGGGTTGATTCTAAAGGCACAGCCATAGGAGTTTTTGAAGTGATGAAACACTTTGTAACATTGATTGGAGCAGTGGTTCCATGGATCTATGCAATATTTTCAAATGCATAAAACTATATTTGCACAAAAGTTAATTTTACTCATGACAAATTGAAAGCTAAAATTAACTACTGCTTGTGAATGAGATGCAGCTTGCTACAGGGGTTTTTTAAACTTTTAGATTACATAGAATCACTTTTATTTCTTTAACACACAGCATCATGAACATTAATTCCAATAGGAACAACCTTCTTGTTGCCAAATAACACTGTATCCCCTTCATAATTTTTCATTAGGTCATTCATATTTTCTCTCTGAAATGATACATGTTGTATTATGTTCTTTTAATTGACACACTATGTATATTAAACTACCTCACTGAAAATCTTTATGGAGGTACAAATGTGTTCTCTTTCGGTATAAAACGTTAGATTCATAATTTGCCATATTATATGCTTATATTGAATGAGGATCCACAGGGAAACAGCTTGGGAATGTGGTTGAAACTTCCTGCCAATGTGCCTGTTACAGTTGGCTGAAATATGAAGACTTTTGCAGTTCCTAACTGTGGCCTCCTGTGAGCCCTAGGTTTCAAGTCCAGGAATTACACTTGCTTTTAGGCCTTAATATAACTGTCTACTTTGTGAAGATTTTTTTTTAATTGTGGGGCAACAGAGAATAATGTATATAGGTGGAGAGTCTGAAGGCCAGTGGGGCCAATTCTCTTGATATGTGTGGACCAGAATAAAACGTAGCCACCAAGATGCCTGGAGGTGTTCTATGTTTATGAGTTGATATCTTCATTAGTTAATTAGTTAGTTAGTTAGTTAATTAGTTAGTTAGTTAGTTGTTGGTTAGTTAGTGTTTGTTATCCCAAGACAACTGAATTTGATTCCCTTGGGTTTATAAAATGCCCTAGGAAGTTGACTAATTCATTGACTACATGAATCATAAAGATACATTAACTCAACATGGCTTTTAATCTTATTTGTTGATATTTATAGGCCGGTGCTTATTCATGTAAAATTTGTGCGTAAGAGAGAATAGAAACCATGGGAAGAGCCTGCATGCATGGGTTCAGACACACACTCTTGCCTGTTGTTTTTCATATCACTGTGGAATTTTCCAGATTTCTTTCTTGATCTCTTAACAGTGGAGATGAAACTTATATTTGAATTTTGAAGGAGCATCTGGCTCAGGTGCCAACACCTTTGCACTAGGGTAGCTTGTTATAGTAGCCCAGGAGTCTGCAACTTGACCAAGTCTATAATTGCCCGAGGCTATTATAGAATTTTGAGAAAGTCAATCTTCCTTTTATGAGTTCATTTCTCCCACACACACACACACCATGGAAGGATTGCTAGCTGCCTGATGCATGACATTTTGTTTTCCAACCTTAGCCCATGAAGATGGCTAACTTTCTCCATTTCAGAATCCATGTTTATACTAACAGTCATTACACAGCACTGCACAGGTGATCCTGCTTACTGATACACAGTTGTTAACATTTGGTCAACACCAAAACCTTCTTTGTTAAATGAAAAATGAACAATGTCAATGGGTAATTGTGCTGAAACTGACATTCTTCTCTGTCTTATTTCCTGATGTTAGCATCTTGATTTTTTTCTTGTTTTTCCTTTTTTGTATGTTCTTGGAACCATGACATAATCTATGTGCCTGTCCTCATTTAACAGTAGGCACTATAAAAACCTGTACCCAAAGGCCCATTTCTTTGGCCTAAATCCTTTGGATATGGACATGAATAAAGCAGGGTCTGATCAGATATCCCATTAAATATATCATTATTTGTGTGTGTGTGTGTGTGTGTGTGTGTGTGTGTGTGTGTGTGTGTGTAAGACAGAAAGAGAGGGAGGAGGTCATAAAAGTCTGCATACCGATGTCAAGAATTATGTGTAGAGGCCAGAGGATACCACTATGCGGTTAGTTTCCTTCTTTCACTGTGGACTCTCGGGGTAGAGCTCAGATGGCCAAGCCTTGCAGGAAAACAGCTTTCAACATCCCACGGCTCTTAAATCCTCTTTTGTAATCTATGTGCATTCTATCAATTCTGTTCCTCTAGAGAACCCCCACAAACACAGGAACTATATTAAATATGTATTGTTCTGCTTCTCTGTCTTCTTGACAACATCTCAATCCTCATAGCTCCCAGAGCTGAACACTCATTTTCTACTTTGAGGATGTCTGAGCCAAGTCTAATTTCACTGCAATTGATATTTCATTATTTCCGGCCTTTGTCAATGGGAATTAGTGTGTGAGATATTGTCATCTAGGATTTCTTTCAAATAAAAAGTTTCTTTTAATTAAAGACTGAAGGAGAGGTCAAAGAGGAGATGGAATGGGTGAGTGGAAGCAAGAACGAGAGAATTCATGCTTGTTTCTTTAAATGCAATCTTATTTCCTGAGAAACAAATGCATTTCCTAGGATACTGCCCCAATCTCACCCAGGCTTTCTTATTATTTTTAGGAACTTGTTTCTTTCATAGTTAATAAAGTGTTGTTTCAGCAATTTTTAGTAAGATGATTTGAGAAAAAGAAGCGTGTGAGAAGCCCACTTATGCATCCCTCAATTAAAAAATTCTGTTATCTCCACCTCAATATACAGATGTCTAGGTAAGCTTTGGCCAGCTGCATCGTTACTCACAAATGTTGCTCTAAACCTTCAAAGCTGATGATCATCCTTTTAATTACTTCCTTTATAGATCTATATTCTTCTTTTCTTTTGGGGCAGAATATCAAGTTGAAAATGATATTGAAGGCAAATGATACTAAACAATGTAGGCCTGTCTACTAATTTTGGAATCTCTACGCATGCTTGAATGTATGAATATCTCTGTCTATCATCTCTCTCACTTTCCCTATTATTTATCTAACTATCTATCTATCTGTCTGCCTATCTCTCTCATCAGCTTTTTTTTTTTTTTGTAAGGCACTAGTACAAAAATAGGGAGCAGGCTTATAAATAACCCCACCAAATTATGTTTACATTTGCTGCAATGTCCTGCTAATCCCAGATATTCCTCTTAACTCTCATTGTTAACTTCAAAAAATAGTTACTACTCTTGCTGTACACATAAACAGCCCAAGAATTAGAGTGAAAAAATGCTGTGGGTTTTAGGGCTGTGTAAGCTACAGTTCTGGGATTCCGTTCACAGCCGTCTGTTTATTACACATCTCTATCAATGTTCTGTTTCTGTCTACTAAGTATTAATAATTTTATAGAAGAGAAGAGACTATGACCCCTATTTCTTTTTCTTTTGAATTAAAGTGCCTTTGAAATTCAAATTATTAAATGTGACTAGGTGCCATGTACAAGAACCCAGAGCTGCAGAGGTGATGTGTTTCGGGACTGGAGGAAGAAGACATTACGTTGGGGAACTTGAAAACTGTGTTGAGCAATACAATGATGATGGTTAACTAGTAGCTATTAACACCATACTCCTCCATGTGGAAAAAAGGGGAGCAAAATCTTCTTCCCAAGAAATACAGCTTTTACTTTCAACCTTCAGCTGTGTAATTGATGATAGAAATAATTATGAAAGGATTTGGAAGCAGCCAGCATTCATAGAAGTATCTTTACTAAAAGGAATTCCATCATAATCCATGTTAGACCCAATCCCTGAGTGCTTGTGATGCCAATTACTGCCACCTGCCCTGTCTTGTCTCAGTTAGAGCACCCCAGAGAGCAGTGCACTTAAGGTTCTGTCAGAAATGTCAGCTCTGCTTCGGAGGCCAGATGCAATAAGTTCACTTGAAGACGGCTGGGGCTGGGTCTCATGTGAAAAGCAACATTAAATCTTCCTGTGGGCTGAGCAACTCTGCCACTTCAGCACTCCACAGCTTACACAGGGAGGGTGAGTGTTCTCCTTGAAAAAGAATGTGCCAGATGCTCTACCAGATGTTGGAGATAGGTTATTTCATTTAATCCTCTACACCTGAAAGCTTATTTATCATCATTCCCAGTTTGCTCATGGGAATGTAGAGGCTCCAGATCACTTATGTGGGCAAACAAAGGTTTTATCACAGTGCTTCTCACCCAAAAACTAATACATCTTTCTCATAATAAACAGGAAAAATTTGTTTGTTTTTATTTGTATTTTGAATTGCTTCTTAGAGTCAATATTCCTCCATATAACCTTGTATGGGTTTTGTTTCCACTCTCATGACCTATGATAAGCCTACTGTCATGGAAACTGACCAGGAACATCTGACACCATGGTTTTACAGTGCAACCCGTAGAGACAACATTGACATAAGAACATACATCACTCAAAAAGGACTGAAAATGAAAGTTTAAAATGAAAATATATTGGCCATATCTGTAAGTTTTAATCAAAAGAACAGTTGAAAAAGCACAGGTGACTGGCCACAATGAAAATGGTAGCATTCTTTTCCCAAACACTCAGTGAATACAGTTTCAAGTTACTTTTGCAAACCCAATAGATTGGGAGGCATACACATCTATGTGCAAATTCTAAATGCAGTCTTAACTCAGTCATTAAGTTCTACAGTGCATCTTTCAAAGTGTCTCCACACGTCCATTGATCTTTCTTTGGCACTAATAATGCTTTCTAAAATCAAATTGAATATTTTGCCATGCACACAATATGTTTTCTTGTTGAACTAATCCCTTCCTAATTATATTGTGACCTTCTCTGTTTAGTTTTTATATTTAAGTCTATTATGTATGATATAAATAATTTCTGCTTTCTCTTAGCTTTTATTTGTGTAACACATTTTTTAACATCTATTTTATTTTACACTGCAGATGTCATCACTTTTTATGGAAGTTTCTGGTAGACAAGATGCCATTGAGCTTTGTGCTTTGGTCCATTATGTGACTCTACATCTTTAAAATGGAGATATAATATCATTATTATTGATAAATTTGAATTTGATTCTGTCATTTAAAATAATTCTTTTTGTTTTAACATTCATGGATTAATTTCCCATACTTTCTTATGTGTGTACTTTTCTGCTTTATTGGATTAATAATATTGATTCTTTTCTTCTGATTTGAATGTCCGCTCTTCTAATGGATTTAATGATAATATGATAATAGTTATTATTCTTTTGTTTCTCGATATTGAACTCCATTATACATTAGTTACAATGACATTTTGTTGGTAATGTATTGCTTCAGTCTTAAAGTTTATTTATCTTTTAGTTCTGAAGAATAACTTTCTTAGGAATAATAATGGTTAACAATTACTTTAGTACTTTCTTTTATGATTTGGAATATTATGCTAAATTATTAGTGTCCAGATTGAAGTCTTCTGCTATTCTAATGTGGGTTAATTTATATGTTGCTTGGTGATATTTTTCATCAAATAAAGTTTTCAGAATTCTTTTTGTTTTATAGATTTGAGACTTTGACTAAGATATACCATAGTTTGGACAGTTTCTGCTAATGCCTATTTAGGGTCCTGTGGCCATTTGGAGCTTATATGTTCAGATATTTCTCAATTTTGGAGTTGTTTCCACCTATTACCACAATGAATAATTTTTCTGTGCCTGTCAACTGTTCCTCTTCTTCATATTCCCCCTATGTTAAAGCATTTGTTTACCTAATCATACCTTAGAGTACTTTGGGGCTATCACCATTTATTCTTTTCTATTTTTCTTCTTTCTTGCCCCCTTTTTGAGATTTCAAAAGACTTCTCTACAAGGTCCACTATCCTTCCTTTTCCCCTGGTTAACTGTTAAGATTTTCCACAGTGGTTTTTTTTTTTTTTTTTAAATTTGACTTATTGTATTTTTTTATTTTCAAAATTTCTATTTGGATCTTTTTCACAATATTTGATGTATTTATCATTTGTGACAGTTACTGTTTTTTCATTTTTTTTCAAATATCTTGAGTTAATTTGTGCATTCTTATAGTCATTCTTTTAATTTCTTTATCATATATTACCCTGGTATCATCTTCTCTGAGTTACTGACAATCAGTGACTGTGTTTTTGGGGGAGTATTGTGTTCTCCTGTGTTTTCTTTCACATTTTTTAGAGCATACTTTGAGATTTATGCAACTGATGAGAGGTTCTTATTGTAAATTTTATAATATATCTTCTGTGATTTACAGCTTTCTCATTAAAATGTCTTTGGGTAGGTTTAGTAGGTTTCATTTGCTCTGATTCTTGCTGAACACCAGTGGCTAATTTGACTACAATCAATGCTTAAAGCACCTTGTCTCCAGAGCCCCACAAGTGTGACAACATTGCACATATATTTAGAGGTGGGGGTGCTTCTCTATGATCATTCTACAAGAGTGATTGCACTAAGGCCTTGATAGTTATTTGTGTAGATGGAGGCTTTTTCATCCTGCTTGGTCCCACAGTTTACTCCCAAATAATGGACTCAGAGCTTAATACTAATTGCAAATTGTTTGGCCTCTGCCTCAGGCTTATCCAGCACTTACATATTAAATTACCCATTTCTATTAATCTATGTGTTTCCATGAGCTAGTGGCTTACCTGTACTTTCACATCTTGCTTATTGAGTGGCTTTCAGAGTGTCCTTCAACTCTGTCCTTCTTCCCCTGTATCTATGCTTAGTTTAACTACCTGACTATATCCTGCCTTGCTATAGGCCAAAGCAGTTTCTTTATTAAGCAATGATAATACACCATATTCACAGCGTACATAAAGGTATCACACATTGTACTACCGTAGCATTTCTGAATTAATAGTGAGGTTTACAAGGTCCTCTGACATTGGCAGTTCCATAAACAATGAGTACAATACAGTATGGACATTTTTTCCTGGTTGGATCCTGACTCATGAGTGATTACATACAAGGAATTTAGAGATGGAAACCAGAGCACTCACTCTCACTTCTTAGTGGTAGCTCATGTTTGTGGATGACTGCAGAGCAACATGATAGTGAAAAAACACAAGTTCTGTCTCTATCCCAGTCCCAGTGGTAGTGCATGCCTTGAATTAGATGCCTAGCAGCAACAGAGAGGCAGGACCCCAACACCTTTCCTGTCCTGCTCTCTCAGGCATGCTATGTGCCACCAATCAAGCCCTTTTATATTTCTCAATTCTTCAGAATCATACATTTGTCGTCTATGAGGCTAAACTATTCATTTCCTGTAGAGTAAAGCATTGAATAAACTTAAATGCAAGGGTCATAAATTATACTGTCAGGTCATCTTGGTTGGATAAGGATGATCCAGTCTCTTTTTACAGTATGATGCAATGCTTATTTGATCCAAAGGATTGTGATATGCAGAGGTTACTGACATTGGCATAGTGAGACTTCAGAAATAACTTCCTTCTCATGGTAACATTAGTTAGGGCAGACTAAGGTCCAAGGTTGTGGACTTCCTAAAAGAGATTTGCACCTTTCCTAAGACAAAACTGTTACAGACACTTGTGTTGCTTTTCTAACTGGGCTGTATATCTGAGACAACTGTGTATTTTCCAGTAGCTAAGATTTTTGGTAGTATTTTCTGAGATTCTCCTGTTCTTCATTTACTTTACAAAACTGAAGTCTCCTCTCAGATGGAGATCTCCATAGTAGTTTCCCAGGCAACTAGTCCTTTATATTTACTCTCCCAAGTATCTGAATCACTTGGGTTCAAGCCTCTTTTCTGCTAATTTCTAGAATCCTTTTATGATCACTATCCTCAAAATTCAGCTACCTGTATGTTTTTTTTCTTCTAGAAGTCTAGACTTCTGTTGAATCTCTATTTAGTCTTCTTAGATTGTCCTCCAGTGCTGTTTGACAGATACATGGTTGCTCCCAAAGCCTGTTTGTATCTAATTACTTAGCACCCATCTACTTTTGTATTTATCTATCTATTCCTCCAGTTGTGCCTTGAAACTTCTTGGCCACATAGAGCAGATATTACACAGAATGTGTGAAACTATCCTTTCTTCAAAGAGGAAGTGTTATCATGCATCTTATAATCTTAATGAAAAGACTGGCAGGTAAATTATAATCAAATTTAGTACAGTGAAAACAGCAGCCAGACTAGGTTCGTTACAGAGAGCTACAAAGGAGTGTTGGAGCTTTGTTTAAAGGCTTCATGGAACTGCTTGATGTGGATTTTGACAGATGAAGATAAGCTTTTGCCAGGTGGCTAAACATGTGAAACAATTGTCATGCTAATTTTGCCTGGGAAATGTATTATATTTATATTTAGCGGAAGATACTGGCTTAATATGTAATGATACCCTTACAAACTCAATTTAACAAGCTATACTTGTGTTTTTTCGTATCTCAGAATAATATTTATTATACTGGTTCTTTCCTGAATCTACATCTTACAGTCACTGAACGCAGTTTTACTCATTTGCACATTACAAAGCATTTGTTTAAAGAGCTACTACACTCTTGGTTATTCATCTAGCTAATAACTTATTCTTTGAATATTAATAATAAGAAACACAAACATTGTTCATACACTGCAAGAGTAGTTGAATCTTACTCCAGGGAGTAGGTAGTTCATACATAATTCCTTGCATTAATTGTATTGATGATACAGGAACTTTTCTGAAAGCATTGATATATATTAGGTATTACTAAAAAGACAAAACAGAATCACAAATAGAAAATACAAACACCAGTTGCCCAAAGTTTGCTACATGAATTATCTATAGTTAATCATTAGTTTTATCTAGTGATAATCTAATATATGTCCATTCAAAGAATATTACAGAGTATGTGAATATGTTAATGTAAGGTGTCCCTGTTCCTAATGCAGTAAATAATTCTTGAAAAAATAAATATTAATTGGCCAGACAGATAATTTGAGGAAACTAGATCATATTCATGCTAACAAAAATTATACTGTCTAAATTTTGTGCTTTTGAGTGAGTTACAGCAAATTGCTACTATGAGGAACTAGGAGATGCAGTTGCTAGTGTGGTGAAATGTCTCTTGGGTACCGTGCAGAGTAAGATAGAAAGATTCTGATCCTGAGGGCCCTGTGCATTTATAAATAGCTTAGTTCTCAAGCTATAGAAACCTCAGCTTTGGACATTGGTAGAATTCATACATAATGTGAGTTTATTAAAAAATATGTTCTGTAGAAATCTCTAAATATTTATACTTTTTTTTTACACTGTTAAGAACTACTATCTATTTCAGCCATTTTATCTTTAGTGTATAGGAGGGCTACTGATTTCTTTGAGTTAATCTTGTATCCTGCTACATTGCTGAAGGTGTTTATCAGCTGTATGAGTTCCCTGGTTGAATTTTGTGGATCACTTATGTATACAATCACATCATCTGCAAATAGAGATAGTTTCACTTCTTCTTTTCCAGTTTGTATCCCCTTAATCTCTTTTCATCTCTTATTGCTTTAGCTAAGACTTCAAGAACTATACTGAATAGATAAGGGGAGAGAGGACAGCCTTGCTGGTTCCTGATTTTAGTGGGATTGTTTTGAGTTTTTCTCCATTTAGTTTGATGTTGACTGTTGGCTTCTTGTAAATCGCCTTTATTAAATTTAGATATTTGCCTTGTATTCTTGATCTCTCCAGGACTTTTATCATAAAGGAGTGTTGGATATTGTCAAAGGCTTTTCAGTGTCTAAGGATATAATCATGTGGCTTTTTTCCCTTCAGTTTGTTTATATGATGAATGACATTTATCTTTTTTCGTAATTGAACCAACCTGCATTTCTGGGCTGAAGCCTACTTGATCCTGGCAGGGAAACATCATCCTTTATAATCACTGCAAATAGCATTACATACCTTGGACTAACTATAACCAAAGAAGTAACAGATCTATTTGACAAAACCTTCAAATCACCGAAGAAAGAAATTGAAGAGGATATCAGAAAATGGAAAGCTCTCCCATGTTCCTGGATTGGTAGGATCAACATAGTAAAAATAGCAATCCTGCCAAAAGCAATCTACAGAATCAATGAACTTCCATTCAAAAACCCAACACAATATTTTAAGGACTTTGAAAGAACAATACTCAACTTCATTTGGAATAATAGGAAGGCCAGGATTACCGAAACAGTTTTGCTCAACAAAAGAACCTCAGGAGGCATCACCATCCCTGACTTCAAGTTATACTATAGAGCTACAGTAATAAAGACAGCTTGGTATTGGGATAAAAACAGACTTGTGGATCAATGGAATCAAATTAAGTATCCAGGCATTAACCCCAAAACCTATGAACACCTGATCTTTTTCAAAGAGGCCCAATATATTCAATGAAAAAAAGTATCTTTAACAAATGGTGTTGGCATAGCTGGATGACATTGTGTAAAAAAAATGCAAATAGATCAAAGCCTATCACCCTGCACAAAACTCAAATCCAAGTGGATCAAAAACCTCAACATAAACCCAGCAACACTGAACTAAATAGAAAAGATAGTGGGAAATACCTTCCAATGAATTGGCATAGGTGATCACTTCCTAAATATAACTAAAGTAGCACAGACACTAAGAACAACAATCAATAAGTGGGACCTCCTGAAACTGAGAAGCTTCTGTAAGGCCAAGGACACAGTCAATAGGACAAAAGGACAGCCTACAGAATGGGAAAAGATTTTCACCAACCCTACAAGTGACAGAGGACTGATTTCTAAAATATATAGAGAACTCAAGAAACTGAAACCCAAAACCTTGAATAACCCAATCAAAAATTGGGGTTCAGAACTGAAAAGGGAATTCTCAGCAGAAGAATTACAAATGGCTGAAAGGCACTTGAAAAAGTGCTTGACCTCTTTAGCCATCAGAGAAATGCATATTAAAACAACTTTGAGATACCACCTTACAACTGTTAGATTGCCTAAGATTAAAGACACAAATGACAGCCCATGCTGGAGAAGTTGCAGAGCAAGGGGAACCTTCATTTATCCATTGTTGGTGGGAGTGTAAGCTTGTTCAGCCACTCTGGAATGCAGTATGGCAGTTTCTCAGAAAACTGGAAATCAATCTGCCCAAGGATCCAGCAATACCACTATTGGGCATATGCCCAAAATATGCACATCTACACTCCAAAAGCATTAGCTCAACTATGTTCATAGCAGCATTATTCATAATAGCAAGAACCTGGAAACAACCTAAATGCCCCTCAACTGAAAAATGAATTAACAAACTGTGGTACATCTACACAATGGAGTCCTACTAAGCAGTAAGAAAAAATGATATCCAAAAATTTGCAGGCAAATGGATGGATTTGGAGAATATCCTCTTGAGCGAGGTGTCACAAACCCAGAATTATAAGCAGGGGATGTACTCACTCATTAGTTGACATTAAACAGAAAGCAAAGCCTACCCAAGCTGCAAACCACAACCACTGAACTGTTTGGGATCTGAAGCACCTTGAACCAGTACCTTGGAGCCCATTCCCACCAGAAGAACACCTGACCCAGTCTTGATGTTGGGATGAGGAAAGCAGATCTGCCTGTAGTGGATGCTGAACCTTGGGACCTTGAGACCTCCTGCCCTTGCTGGGTAGTAGTTAAGGAGATGGAAGTAGAGAGAGTGACTGGGAGGGGCAGGAGGGGGAAGGGAGTTTGAACAAGGGGATACATGGATAAAAAATGAGACTTTATTCATAATAATAAAAAATAACTACTATCCATTTTTTTAGATATTGAAAGCCAATTAAAATACATCTGGCGCTGACTATTTTTAGTAATCATCACCTTATTAATTTAGCTATAAATTATGATGATATCAAATCATATAAAGATTAAAGAACCAATGTCAAATGGGAGATAAATTGTAGGCCATCTCAAAGTAGGACTGTCCCTGATAAATCTTTTTTTCTGGTTGTATACGAAGTCTATTTTCTGAATATTGATTTCTGCATTTCCCAAATTGTTGATACACTTCATTGAATTATTAGCCCCTAGGAGCAGCAAGGGTAGTAGCTGTTTCCTATTAATTCTTTAGGGACTGTATTATGTATCTGTGATATAAAAGCACCAGGCTTGATCTCTCAATTGTTATCTGTGCAAGATTTTCTTTGCTGTTAGGGACACATAATGAGGAGACAGATGCTTTAAATGACCTTTGGGGGTCATCAGATGGGTAGAGCTTTACTCAAGTAAGAATTGTTACAGACTTTCTAAATACTAAAAAAAATAAATATTCTGCATCTTATTTAAGTGGTAACAAACCAAATATTCTTCTTATATTCATTTTCAATGATACAACCTACAATAAAGACATAGCTATATAACCAATAACTAAAAATACAGCAATTCCACTTGATTTCCTACATTGTATGTGTCTGAAAATCCTATAGAATCAAACAACATATTATTCTTTGATAATTTTAAATTTTTTGTTATTTACCATGTTAATCAGTATAGAAGAGCTGTCTGTGTTAAATTACTTTAATCTGGAGTTATGGATCTCTTTCTAGTCTCACTGGCTTAAGGAGAGGATGAGATGAAGTGTATAATGCTACAGACTCTGTCTACGTATCTATTTGGATCACTAGGTAATAAACTCTCCTGATGAGAAAGTCTTCCTGGGCAACTCCCTTCCCAACTCCAGACATCTGGTTATGCAGCTAAAAAACACAGAGGTGTTGTGAGGGAAACTGAATTGATAAAAGAAGTCAAAATGGTCAGAACTGGTACATACTGAATATACAGTAAATGTCAATACTTGTCACCATTTCTTACTACTCACACTCCTAGGCTATATGCAACTTATAATTTTCTCATATCTGACTAGGAGCACTAGTCATGTGTTGATTAAGGAGGAATATATGTGGATTTAGTGTCTACATAGAGGAATCCTGCTCAGCAGGAACATGTGTTTAAAAGAGTAGCTTCCCTGGTGACCAACATAAAACACACAAATCCTCATGGTGGGTGGGCCTGATCCTACAGGAGCATCTTATATTTACATTCCACACCTTGTTCATCATATTCTCAAAATGATATTGTGCTGCTCCCGTTTCAGATCTCAGGCTAATGCCCATGCCACCGACTTCATGTGGTTGCCATAGAGAACTCCAGCTGGCCTGGGCCCTCTGAATTACACTTACATGAAACTGGCTTGTTCCTCAGTCTGTTCAGTCAATGATGTTCTGCTTTTCCTTGGATTCTGAGTTTCTGGACAGGGATCAGGCTTGTATATCTTGGTAGACCTGTGCAAAGAGCTAGAAACCTGGTGGAGACTCAGAATAGAGAGGGTAAAATTATAATGTTTATTGGTTGCAAAATAGAAGGAACTCATGAATACATGTGCAATGAAAGCATGTGTGAACTATATAGGTTGTTATACTAAGTGCAATGTTTATTCTTCACGTTCCCTAGTTTATAAAAATGAAAACTAATTTAGAGTCAAATTCTACCATAACTTGATTAAGATATATATTTTATCTCTACCTATAGTCTATAGACTTTTATGTTTCAAAATAACATAATTTTCAATTCATTTTATTTTCCACACTTAGTTAAAAAAAATATGTTACAGTTTGAATTCTCTGCAGCTACTCTTGGGTCCTGTCCTTGACCTTATAATTCTGTCTAAAGTCACCTCTCTCCATTTCTCTACCTTGCCTGATACATCTTATTCTTTAAACATCCCCTCCAAGAGATGCTGTGCTCCTTTGGCCTTTGTTCATATTTCAATTTCTATCATTACCATAAAATGCTTTTTTACATTTTATTATTTTTCTGAAATTTATATTTCCCTAGAAGACTCATATATTTGATTTATTTTTATAAATATTATATTGACAGAGTAAGGAAATTCCTAAAACAGCAACCAAAGCAAATTTTGCTGATGTTTTTTATTTTATTTATATGAGAAATCATAGCAAGTATAAATATTAAATATTATTTATTCATGTACCTTATCTTAGAAAATATCTGACACAAAAATGTTTCTTAATGTTGAAAAGTTTAAAATATTTAAGCAAAAATAATGAAGATGGGAAAAACAACAAATTCTAAAGGTATTCATTCTTAATATCCCAATAGGGATGTGGCTATTGTTTACTTATAGAATGCTTGCCTAGATTGCACACAACTCAAGATTCAAGTCTCAGTACTATAAAAGCCAACATGTAATAACAAAACAACCTCTATGGTATTTGATAGTGGATATGAAAGAAAGAAATCATATTGTAAGCAATGAAAACATTTATACATTTTATATTACATTGAGAAAGATGGTAATAGCAAAGGATACATCAGGACTATAACAACCTGCAAATGTAATAAATTTCTACAGGCAATAGGACAGATAAACATATTAAAAGGGAAATGTATACATACTTAAATAATGAGAAATAATTGAAAATCAGAACTAATAGTAGTTTCCCCAAAGATCAAAATGTTTAAATAAAGAATAATAAGGTAATATGTTAAAATGCTTTGGTAAGATGTGTTAAAATGACCCACAGTATCTAGCAATATTCTTTCCTCCAAGACTAGTCAAGATTAATATAGTAGGCAGAGAAAGATGTGCTTAATAACATGGTGATAGTCGTTTCTTTGTTTTTCTTCTTTTCTTTTAAAGTAATAGTTCCTCCTTATTCTTTCTTTTTAAAAAATATTTTCATATGCATTGGCATTTTGCCTTATGTATATCTGTGTGAGGGTGTTAGGATGCCATGGAACTGAAGGTACAGGCAATTGTGAGCTACCATGTGTGTACTGGGAATTGAATCCTGAACCTCTGGAAGAGTAGTCGGTATTCTTAACCACTGAGCCATCTCTCCAGCTCCCCTATTTTTCTTTCTTTCTTTCTTTTTTTTTAACTGGGTCTGGGACAAGAGAGAAGGAAATGCGATGAAATCCTTGTTCTTCCCATTATTTCCCACTTCTAGGCTTGCAGTAGCTTTAGGCACAACCTTCAGCAAATATTCACAGGACTATATCACTTAGTATGTACATATACACATAATATTTTAATTACATTATTAATAAATAAAAGCATCAGCAGAGTATCTGATCTTTAATCAACATTTGTAGATAAGTAAGATTTGGCCTTATTTGTCATGTGATATCGTTACATCACACAGTTCCAGATGTGGAGGATATGATTAATAATTAGTTAAATGACCAAATAAATGTGTGCAGTTGATAAAATGAGATAAATAGCATTTTATCTGTAGACCTTTTATGAACATATTTGATATACTTTCTCTACACATTTGATCACAATCCCAGAAAAAGAAGCAGGGGATGTACTCACTCATTAGTGGACTTTAAACAAAAAGCAAAGCATACCCAAGCTGCAAACCACAACCACTTAACAGCTTGGGATCTTACTTATCTTGGACCAGTACCTTAGAGCCCATTCCCTCCAGAAGAACATCTGACCCAGTCTTGATGTTGGGGTGAGGAAAGCATATTTGCCTAGAGTGGATGCTGAATTAAACTACCTTGGGACCTAGAACAGTTATTATCAACCTGTGGTTTATGACCCCTTTGATACTGAATGGCTGACATATAAAATATGCATATAACAGAAGCAAAATTACAGTTATTGAAGTAGCGATAAAATAATTTTATGGTTGGGATCACACAACATAAGGAATTATATTAAAGAATCACAGCATTAAGAAGTTTAAGAACCACTGCTATAGAGAATGTATTATATATTTGTGAAAAAGTGCTCAACATCTTTAGCCATCAGAGAAATGCAAATCAAAACAACTTTGAGATACCACCTTACACCTGTCAGAATGGCTAAGATTAAAGACACAGATGACAGCCCATGCTGGAGAGGTTGCAGAGCAAGGGGAACCTTCATTTATCCATTGTTGGTGGGAGTGTAAGCTTGTTCAGCCATTCTGGAATGCAGTATGGCAGTTTCTCAGAAAACTGGGAATCAGTCTACCCAAGGACCCAGCAATACCACTCTTGGGTACATAGCCTAAAAATGCACATTCATACCATAAAAGCATTAGTTCAACTCTGTTCATAGCAGCATTATTCATAATAGCAAGAACCTGGAAACAACCTAGATGTCCCTCAAATGAAGAGTAGATTAATAAACTGTGGTACATCTATCTACACACTGGAGTACTACTCAGCAGTAAGAAAAATTGATATCCTAAAATTTGTAGGCAAATGGATGGATTTGGAGAATATCCTCCTGAGCAAGGTATCACAAACCCAGAAAGATAAGCAAGGGGTGTACTCATTCATTAGTGGACTTTAAATAAAAAGCAAAGCACACCCAAGCTGTAAACCACAACCACTGAACAGCTTGGGATCCGAAGCACCTTGGAGTGGCATCTTGGAACCCATTCTCTCCAGAGAAACACCTAACCCAGTCTTGATAATAGGATTAGGAAATTGGACTTGCCTGGAGTGGATGCTGAACTAAGCCACCTTGGGACCGTGGGTCTTCTTGCCCTTGCTGGGGATGGGGAGAAGAGTGAGTGACTGGGGGGGTCTGGAGGGGGGAAGGGAGTTTGAACAAGGATTAAAAAATGAGACTTTATTCAAAAATAAATTTAAAAAGATTTTTAAAATGCAAAAAATAATTTATATCTGTCAGCTATCATTAATTGGTAACATTTATAGCTTGTACTGTTTAAGACATGCTCCTTTATGATTTAGGCTCAAAATAGAAGTTGTTTTCATGTAATGTTACGTAGAATTATAAAACTTGTCCCTAGTAACATTTTGAATAGAACACCAAAGAAGGAATAGGTGTTGGATTATTGATGTGAGCTGAATGTTAGCTGTTCCCTCACTTTCTGTCTTGGTACCATTTCCATAGTCTTATAGAGCTTCAATTTCCTCATTATCTACAAAGATTTCTAACATCTCTTAGTTAGTGAGAGTAAAATCAAATAAGCTGTGTAGAGGAAACTGACAAAATTCTTGGTACTCAATAAATGGTTGTCCTTCTGTGACATTAAACCATTACAGACAGTACTCAGTTTCCTTCAAATTTAGCATTTAATAAGTAGATGTAAGACTAGCCATGTCGCTGAAAGGCACCTGAAAAAGTGCTCTTCATCTTTAGCCATCAGAGAAATGCAAATCAAAACAACTTTGAGATACCACCTAACACCTGTTAGATTGGCTAAGATAAAAGGCACAGATGACAGCCTATGCTGGAGAGGATGCAGAGCAAGGGGAACACTCCTCCATTGTTGGTGGGATTGTAAGCTTGTTCAGCCACTTT
>PVIH01014654.1:0-52821 GCA_004025045.1 Sigmodon hispidus | reverse complement strand
ATGTTAATTTATTTTTTATTTATTTTTTGGTTAATAGTTGTTTGTAAGTATAATGATTTTTTATTTGTTTTTTTAATAATATTATTTTATTTTTTATTTAAGATTAACTTATAATTATTGTATTAAAATGATAATTGACTATAATTTTTTTTTTGATGACTAACTTATTGGGAAAGGGACGTAGTTTTTTTATTGAGTTGTTTTATGTTGGCCTGTGGGCGATGGTATTTTTGTGGGGTTTTGTAAATTAAATAATGGTTAAATTTTAATGAAGTAACTGTAAACATATATATATAAAACTATTTTATAAATGTTTATAATTATTTTTATTGTATTGAGTGAGTTTATTTGAAATATTTGTTAAAGATATGATAAGAAATTATTTTATGACTGTTTTGATTGGTCTATATTTTAAAAGTGATTATTTAATGGCATATAGCAGGTTTTTTTTTTACTCTGTCTCAATGTTGGGCGCCAATTATCGCGGTAAAAATTTGTCTTAAGATATGTTTTAAATAGGGTTTATTTGGTGAAAATAGTTTATAAAATAGAGTCGGTTTTAGGAGAAGATGACAGGATGAGGTTGTAGTGTGTCGGAGCTTTTTTAAGGAAGATTTTTTATTTTTACGCCGTACGTCCGAACTCCCGGGCAGCTGGAGCGAATTGTGTATTTGATCGGGGAACTCTCGTGAGAGAATGACGACTTTTTGTCTTGGTCCCCTCTCTCGAAGGTCTATTTTTGGAATCTTTTTTAGTTAACTATGTCTAGTTTGTTTTTATTTTATGACGTGATCGTTTATATATATAGTTTTTGATTTTTCGCTACAGTTGTGTCAACCTAATATTTTTTATGAAGTTGAATATTTTCTGTGCTGGTTGTGCAAAAACAGCAGGTTGAGCAAGCCTAGATGTAACAGTCATCCGAGGTTCCTGCCTTAACTTCCCCAAAGATGAGCTGTGTTTGGATGAGGAAGGCAAATAAACCCTTTCCTCCCTAGTTCCTTTTGAGCATGGTATCAGAAAGCAAGCTAGATAATTATCTTGAAATTATTTTTAATTTCTTGCTATATGAGGTTGTTTGCCCACGACCCAAATGTGTGTTTTGCCATTTGTGTGTCGGTGCTGGGGATCTGAACTCAGTTCTTCACGCTTGCATAGTAAACACTTTACCAACTAAGTTATTTTCCCAGACCTCTTTTTAAATAATTATTTTTAATATTATTTTTAATAATTATTTATACTTATGATATTTCCTCTGAAGGATGCTTTAATCATTTAATAATTTTATTATGCTTCTTTATTAGCCAGTTGAAATGTTTGCTCTTGTTCGCTAAATTGTTCATAAGAATTTAAATACTTCTGAATATTACGGGTCTTTGCTTACTGCTATCATTTATTTCCAATTTTGTTACACTGCAGTATGAGGTTGTTAGATTTACAGTTACTACTTTTTATGTTAGTTGAGATTTTCATGACCTAATATGTGGTCTATTTTTAAAATAAATGGATGGACAGTTAAGGAGAAGGCAGAGTTTCTGTATTTTCATGGGGGAGCCCCATACACATGTCTATTCATTTTATCCAACTGGTTCTATCTGGTGTCAATATAAGGGATGTGATGCTGTGTGGGCTATGTTCTGGCCCTGACCTAGTCTGTTGTGCACCTCCATATTCTTTAGACAAATTTAGAGATTTTTAATTTCCTTCCTTCTGCTTCTTTTCTTTCTTCCTTCCTTCCCTCCCTCCTTCCTTCCGTTCCTTTCTTTTTTCCTTCCTGTCTGTAAAACCTTTGTTTTTCCTTCTTTCCTGGTTATCAAATACAAAATTAGTTTTATTTATGAATCTTATTAGTCATAGGGAACCAAAATAATGAGAAACTCCTGGGTGTTTCTTGGCATGCATATACTCCTAAAGAAGTTTTAAGACCGTTTCCCTCATGAACCTGATTATAGAAGAGATGGGCTAAGGAGGGAGGAGTATGGTCTATCAGATTTTCAGTCATTATGGAAACTCACATGGGGTCTAAATACCATGAACTTTGGTATAAAATTGCATTTTAGTTTAAAATTCCCTTTAAAGTTCATTTCTTCCCTAACATCTTCTATTCTCTCTCATTTTAATAAAACTTCATTGCTAGAACAACTAAGCTGCCACAGCTCTTCCAACAATTCCCTCAAAAATCCTTTTGGGAAATAGTTTTTAATGAACATCAAAAAGTATAGTTCTTTTTTGTTTTTACCCCAGGTGTCTGGCCAGCTCCTATGAGCTTTCTGCTGTCTGGTTAGCCTAATTCAAAACAAAGAAGGGAATCAATTATACAAATCCTTTCCTAAAAGAGTGCAAAACAGATGTTTGATTTAAAATACATGAAAACCTGACCACATTTGCTAATATTTGAATATTTTAGTGCAGCAATAAGAGGCATATTATAATAGCATTTCACATGCATTTTGTCAAGTTATATATTAATATTATAGCTGGCTGCTTTGGCTTTATGCCCAAACCAATTACTACATTTGTTTCAAGTTATAAACAGTTGGATTAAGTGTTTTCCTCTTCTGGGGCTCTGACTTAATAAGTTAATTCTCTGGCCGAATGCATATATAGGCAGAAGACAGGGTGAACACAACAGGCCATGCAAGGCTCAATAGCAAATTTCAATATCTTTAGAGCAAGCTAGTTCATTAAACAGCAGAATTAATATATCAAGAACCCCAATAACAGTTGAATTTATGAATTATGAGCACTGGAAAAATTATAGTCAAATTCAAATGGCTTATAAAAAGCAATTGAGAAAAGAACCAATTTCTACTTGTTGGAAACAGACATTATTTAAGGGAGTACATGCGTATCAAGAGGAAGCTGGTGGACAAGTGGACGCAGACTAGGGACTGCAGACTAATAGTCAAACTCCAATAAAGAAAATGGAAGATGCCCAGAGAGTATATCCATCCTGTATCTGATTTGGTTCTAGTGTCCTATGTGACCCTCACTGGTCTTTATTTCTTAGATAAACTCAATGAGAACATCCCAGGATGGAAATACACTGCTTGATTCTTTGAGGAAACTCAGAGAATGTTTTCAGGCCTCTAATGAGGAAAGATGGATTCCAGCATGTCTGTCCCTTTCTCATATCTGGGAGAATGTATAAAGCTGATAACATCAGGAATTGTCCAAATAGTTTGGAATTAAGGAAAGTTCTGCTTTGAAGTATGATCTTATGAATTTCCTCACTTAACGAGAAGTACTCACTGAGTGCAAGTGGCTTTATGCTCCTTGCTATAGAGGGAGAGCCACCACAAAGTACAATTTTCAATATTGAAATTCCTCATACCCAAGAGTTCAGAACACTACTCAGATAACAGGACCACACAACAGAAACTTACGTTTCTAAGTACCACCTCTTAGTGATTGCCAGGAACAAATAAAATGTGCTTATCTTATAGTTACTAACCTGGGGCTTGGGTGACACCTAGAACTCACCAGTCACTGCATACCATGTGGTCATCACAATGGTGAAATGTTAGTTGCCCCTAGGCTGAAAAGTAGCAACTCAGGGACTGTTTTGAGTGCCTGGTCCCAGCTTGTGTGCTGAAGACTGTGTAGTCTTCAGGAGGTGGGGTCTAGTTTATGGAAGTGGGTCACTAGAGGTGTGCATCTGAAGGCTGTACTCCCTCTTGGTTTCTATCTAGCTCCCTCTGCTTTCTACTCTACTGCCCTGTGAGGGCTTGTTGTTATGTAGACTCACAACTTACCTTCCCCACCATGATGGATTGACATCTCTCAGAGACTTGGAGCCCAAATAATGTTTCCTTCCCTTAAGGTGTTTCTGTCAAGTATTTTATCAGAGCAGTGAAAGAAATGACAAATACCAAATGCTTTAAAATGGAGAATAATGCTGAACTTGAAGGTTTAGATGTACATTCTCTAGCTTTGGATGTATCATCCACATGAACAAAGCACCCAAGACACATTGGTTGGATAAACTCATACAGGAACTGTCCTTGAAGAGTTGAGTTGATCTTCATTGAAAAGAAACAAATTTTTCCCAAACTGGAAGAGGAAGTTTTACACAGAAAAAAAGAAAAAGATAACCTGGAGGACTGGAGAAACTCACTATTCCTATTCTATGGAAATTAAGCATAAAATAAATATAAATAAAATTAAAATTAAACTTAACAATTTGTCACCATTATTTTTATTATGTGAGGCACAAATTGAAGATCTACAAGAAAAATGTCACCTATAATGTAATTTTGGGGGGAAGAGGACTTCCAGAGGTTTTTTTAATGACTTTGTTCATTCCGATGAAATACATAAGTGAGGGAGAATAGGTCCTGAAATGGATAGGCTTTCCATATGATAAAATGTAGGACTATTTTTGTGCTTATAATTGAGAATTGCTTTTTTTGCTAGTAATTTTGCTAGTGACATATGAGTCAGACCAGGCTACAATTCTCTTCTAAAGCTATATTAAATGTATAATGCTGACGTTAGAGGAAAAGGCTTTCTCAGTAAGTAAATTCAAAAAAAGACACAAAGAATTGATGGATATGGTAATAATTGGACTCTATTGCTTTTGACAAGTCATCTAGTCTGCCCATGTTTGAGAAAATATATAGCTAAGTAACCCCTCAAAACAAATAAATCAGTCAAGAAGTTGCCTTACAAATTTTAGATTCAACAGTTTTCTATGGATTAGAAATTGCCCAAATACTTAAGACTAAAAAGAAACCAAATTTAATACATGGTCTATTTTGGCAATGGAAGAGGTTGTTTTTATTTTTAACTTAAAAGATATTTGTTTGCTTTTATTTTATGTGCATGAGTGTTTTTCCTACATGTTTGTTTGTGCCATGTGTGTGCAATGTCCATAAAGGGTAGAAGAGGGTGCCAGGTCTCCTGGAACTGGAGTTACAGCTGGTTGTTAGCTGACAGGTAGGTACTAGAAACTGAACCCAGGTTTTCTGGAAAAGCAGCCAGTGCTCTTAACTACTGAACCATCACTCTAGCCCCAAAGGTTGTTTTTATATTTTATTAAATTTGTGACTTTGTTTGAAGAGTATGATAAATCTTCAATCTCCGTGTGGTAGGAAGAAGACCTGCAGCAGAAAAAAGACCACATATCAGTGTTTCTAGGACTTTTTAAAACCTTCAAAGCATTAAGAGTAGTAACAGTTACATTTCAAGTTTGTTGCCATATTTCAATGTGATAGCATAAATAAAGGTTATTTGGATTTGAAAACACAGTAAACAAACTGTACACCCAGGGAATAAATTAATATGCTTGCAGACTGGAAAATTTTACAGCAGTTGAACAATAATCAAGATGGCTCAATAAAAAAGCAACTTGAGTAAGAAGGGAGAGAATATAGTGTGGTATTGGAAGGAAGTTCGGAGTCTTGTCATCGAGAGACACAGAGAAGAGCTTCATTAGCAGGGAGTTAGGTACCTTATAGGGAGTCAGTTTGGAAGACGACCAGGAGCAGCGCCGGAAGGAAGGGGTGTGGTCCTCATATCCTTCAGATCAGAGAATAAGATATTCAGGTCTCTAAGGGAAAAAAGGCTCTCTCTGTGTGTAGGATATACTTCTATCAGTATCCCTGTAAAACTAATCTTTATGGCCACAGATTCTTAGTAAAAGGGATGCCTTATTTGGAAAAAATAGCCTTCTTGCACATCTTAATTCATCCATATCACTTCTAAGCTTTTCCTACTTGTGTATTTTTGAGCTACCACTATGTGTCCCATTTTAAAACCAGAAAAATCTCTTCTTTCCTTTGTATTTTTTGTCAAGAGTTTATAAGCTTACGACAATGTGCTTACTCTCTGTGATTTTTGCTTCCCATGTGTCCTTAGAATCTAGTACAGTGTCTGCTATGTACTAGTCAATATGTATGGAATAGATGTGCAATGGAATATAATTAAAAGAAATACATTAGAAAGTGATAGGTTGTTCTCAGCAGTTAAGAACACTTGTTTTTGCAGAAGACCTGAGCTCAGTTTTTCAGCACCCACACTGTAGTTTACAACCATCTGCAACTCCAGTTCCTGAGGATCCAATACATGCAGACATAAAATATATCTAAAAGGGGTAGTATTTATTGGGAAATTTGCATTTATTGAGTGCCAACATATGTGGCTTTACTTACAATAACCAATCTGATCATCTGAACAACTCTGATTGCTCCATTTAGCCAAGGACAAAATGTAGACATGATGAACTTACAAAACTTATTTTAAACCTAATAAGTGGTAGAGAATTTAGACCACATGTAACCAATACGCACAATCACAATTCTTCAATTATTGACATTTCCCAGAAACAGCAGGAATAATGACAAAGAGGAGCAGATCTAGACTCCATCCTTAACATGCCCCAAGGGGAAATGAGCAACTGAGTGTAGCTCTGAGAATAGAACTGAATTTTCTGTTTGTTCTTAAATAAAAATAGTGTCTGTTTGAAGTGATTTCAAAGTTCCCTGTGAGCTAACAACAAAGACAAATATACTTAGCAGGACTTGGGATATAGTAAGGACTCAATAAATGTTTGTGATACAAATGGACAAACAACACAAATGAAAGAAAGAAAAGAGCAAATCAACTAGAGGGTGTAGATTTAAGAGAAGCCACACAGATGAGCACGACAAGCACCAGGGAAAGAAAATTAAGTCAATGCAGATGAAACCATAAAGATGGGGAGATTGGAGATGAGAACAATCTCAAGTCTGAAAGTAATAGAAGAAAATGAGAAGCAAGGCAAACGCATTTAAACCCACACATAGAGTCTTTCATGTCTCCTATTTAGTTCTCTGAACAATAATAATGGGTTTCTTCTTCAGTTCATTAAATAATCTATTAGAGAAAAACACAACCACAGTCTTTGGAAAGTCAATGAGGCTTTTAGGGCGGGTTCCCCAGCACCAAGGGACCAAAGTCTATGAGCCTCCTGGTGCCCTGGATGAATTGCCACACCAGAGTCCAAATGGTCTTCCTGCTGGGTTCAGAGCATTAATTGGGAGCCTTATTAATTTACTGTTACTCAACAGACAAGAAGTTTGTTCTCTACATAAAGAGACCACTCTGGACCACAGTGGGGAGTAGCTGGTGCTGCCTGGCTCTATGCCATCTTCTATCTGCCCACAGTGATAGCTAGTATAGGAAGGTGAAGTCCCACCTCCATCCTCTTAGGGTTTCCTGCAGGGCCCAAGAATTAAATGAATATAGGAGAGCTTACCAGGAGAAAAGTATACAAATTTAATTAGTTCAAACTTCAGATGGTGTTGTTCTCATAAGGAAATGAAGACACAGAAAAGCAGAGCCAATTGCTTACATGTAAAGTTGATAAAGAATAGTCAAGGCTGAAAATGTGATAAGGCCAAGGTGCCTAGCCTATTTCAGATGTCTAGGTGGAGGGGTGACTAGGAAGACATGGTTAGTTTAACCAGGTTTGTTGGTGCAGCTTCCCTGAACCTCCAGGCATGCTCTTAAGTGATAAAAGCTCATGTCTTTCAAGAAACATGTGAAGATCAATATGACCTTCCTGGAGTTCTTGATGTATTGCCTTTATTTTGGGGTGGCATAGTCTTACTTTTGTATTAATCAGAATTCTTTAGAGTAGCAGAACTTACAGAATACATCTCTATCTATATGTAGAAAGGGGATTTATTAGAATGACAATGACTCGTTGTGAACAGGAAGTCCAAGAATCCAGTCATAGCTCAGTCCAGGAGGCTGATGTTTCAGCTGGTTTTTAGCCTGTGCTGGAATCCCAAAGAAGTAGGCTCTAATGCCACTGAAGGAATGGACTTGCTAGCAAGGTGAAAACAAACAGACAAAAACCACAAGATTCCTTCTCCCACGTCTGTAGCCCAAAGTTAATCTGTCCCATCCAGGCCTGAGGTCCAGACAAATCTCTCCCCTCATTGATCCTGAAGCCTCTGTCAAATAATTACTCAGAAGCTTATATTAATTACAAACTATTTGGTATATGGCTCAGGCTGTTACTAGCTAGCTCTTGCATCTTCAATTAACCCATTTCTAGTAATCTATGTATTGCCATGTGTTCCGTGGCTTTGTGTTCCATTACATCTTGCTTTCTGGGCAACAACTTGCAGCATCTGCCCTGCCTCCATCCTTGGTAGTGATATATTGTATATTTAATAAAAATATCCTGAGCTATCAGAGGACAGACTCACCCAAAGAGCCAAGCCATGAAGGTCAGGTAGTGGTGACCCATGCCTTTAGTCTCCTCACTTATGGGAGTTCCAGGCCAAACAGAGCCAGGTGGTGGTAGCACACATCTTTAATCCTAGCACTAGGAAAGTTGAACCAGGAATTGAGATAGCTGGGCCAAGAAAGAAAGATAAGGTGGGAGAGGGTAGAAGTTCTACTCTTTGCCTTTGCTCCCTTCCCACTGAAGACTCAGATTCATTCAGTCTGAGGATTTCTTAAGACAGGTTCTACCTTTTTGGCCTAAGGAATTGGCTAGGTGAGAAGAGGCTGTGGCTTGTCTCTCTGATAATTCAGCTTTTCCCCAAATCTGATTCCATGTTTTTATCATAATACCAAATAGAATTTGTGCAATGTTAATATGGGACAATGCTCTTGTACACTGCAAAGATTTGTTACTCGTATTGGTTTAATAAAATGCTGATTGGCCAGTATCTTACTAGGCAGGTATTAGAGGCAAAGCAACCAGACTAGGAGAATTCTGGTAAGAGGAAAGGCAGAGAAGATAAGTCAGCTAGATGCAGAGGAAGCAAGATGAGAATGCTGCTCTGAGAAAAGGTACCAAGCCTTATGGCTAAACATAAATAGAATTATAAGTTAATTTAGGCAAAAGAGCTAGTTAATAATAAATCTGAACTACTGGCCCAGTAGTTACTATAAAATTAAGCCTCTTAGTCAATTATTTGGGAAGTGGCTGCTGAGTATTTGAGTTTCTGGCAGGATAGAAACTTCAGACTATAGCCCTTCTTCTCTTTTCTCTCTGCATAGATTTCCTGTGTACCTCTAAGCTGCCTTGCAATAGGTCAAAACAGTTTCTTTATTAACCAATGATAGTAAATCATGTTCACAACCTACAGAAAGACATCTCACATCACAATCCTTATATAGGCTTCCATCAGAAGGTATATTTTCTTGCCTCAAGGTCTGGATTAAAGGTATGTCTTCCTACCTCAAAGATCTGGAATAGAAGTGGATCTTCTTACTTCAAATTAAGCAAAATCCCTTTACAGGTGTGCCTTTTATTTGTGGATTTAATTGAATCTAGATGTAGTCAAATTGACAATGAAGAGTAGCCATCACAGTCACTAGACCCTGGTAAGTTAGTAGCACTGTTTCCTGACAACAGGACTCTTTATTGTCCCAAATGCCACTCCTTGGAACTACTTCCAGAGGTGCAATCCTACACTGCATGGCACCTGAACTTACTGTTTTGGGATACTTTTACTTTCTTTTCCCTGTCTCTTTCTAAGGGCTTCATTTTGACTTGTAAGGTGAGATGAGATTGTTGTGAGTTCCTGACTGCAGGTTGTTTTTCTTCTCATTAATGTATCTCTTTGAAATGGTTGCATACACTTAAAGATACAAAACTTGACACTGCCTGTCTGTGTCAGAAATGTTATCAGTGTGTACAATGGTTACATTAGTAACTGTGATGGCTTCAGTAAGAACGTCCCTCATAGGCTCACAGATTTGAATGGCTGGTCATGGGGGAATGGTACTATTAAGAGGTGTGGCCTTGTTGGAGAAAGTGCGTCACTGCGAGTGGGCATTGAGGCTTCAAATTCTTAACCAAAGCAAGAGTCTCTCTCTTCCTGCTGCCTCTGGATCCAGTTGTAGGATTGTCAGCCACCTCTCTAGCACCATGTGTTTTTGCATGCCGCCATGCTTCCCCCACCATGATAATAATGGACTAAACCTCTGAAACTGTAAGCCAGTCCCAATTAAATGCTTTTCTTTGTAACAGTTGCTGTGGTCATGGTGTCTCTTCATAGCAATAGAACACTGACTAAAATAGTAGTAGCTTTGTCCACATTTTCTAGAAAACCAGCAATAGCTAATTCAGTTAATAGTAGCAAAAAAGTAAATGAAAAAAATACTAATAATACAAGTTAATCTTATTAATCTTTCTGAGTGATTGTTGTTGACCATGAAACAACTTGTTGACAAGTATTTGAAGATCTGAAAATATAGACATGACTATTGTAATTTAGGCTGGGCTCAGGTCTATTATAAGTGGGGAAGGTAATTAATCTTAAAAATCTCAGGTTCCTCATTTATAAAATACATAAATGAGACATGCATTTTTATTTGTTTATTTATTAAAGATTTATTTTACTTTATGTTTTTGGGGGTATTCTGTCTGCATGTATAAGTCTGAGTACCACTTACATGCCTAGTGCCTGAGGAGGCCAGAAGAAAGTATCATAAAGCCTGGAATTGCGGTTACAGACAGTTGTGAACCACCAAGTGGGTGCTAGGAATTGAACATGCGTTCTCTGGAAAGGTAGCCAGTGCTCTTAACTGCTGAACCATCTATCCAGCCCTAACCCATGTTGTTTTAAATAATTATGAGCATTAAGTGCAGGTTAGTTATTTACCACACCTCAGCAAAAGAATACTACATATTTACTAAATTACAAGATGCAGGTTCTGATACTTTGACATTTCTGAAATCAGCTTGAATGTAAAAAGTCTTTCCAGAGCACCACAGGGCAGCTGGAAAACCTGCTATGTTTACATTGCTTGCTCATGTGCATGAGTCAACTTGCCAGGCAGAGAAAGTAGGTGTTAGTGCCATTGGTAGTACTACAGGAGCCTGCCATTTAATTAAATTTAGTGTAATTGTGAGGCAATAAAAATGTTTTAAGCACACTCCTAAACTCATAGACACTACTTCTTTAGTCATACTTATAGGATTTTTGAGTAAAAAAAATATCACTGGCATTTGGAAAGTCAGCCAGTAGCTTTTATCTGGTGTTCTGAGCTAGAGTCGTAGACCTTTACAAAATTGCCTCTCCTCACCTCACCTCTTTCTTCCAGCTTTGAAGTTTCTATGATGAACCTTGGCATTCCTCTATGTCTTTAATTGCATGCAAGAACTGCCCAGTATACATCAAGCAATGCAATTAAAGAAGAAAGTCTGTGAGTTTGAGATCCATTAATGTACTTTCAAGTTTTATTATCAATCCCCAAATTGATGTGCTTATTAGATGATGAATACAGGTAGTAAAAAGCAGAGTATCACTATGATCCAAAGTGCCAAGAATTACGATGGTGATGATTTACTTCCTGTGGTATCAAAAATCATACCCAGGGCCTTGCTTATGTTAAGCAGTTACTTTGTCACTGAATTGTCCTTAGACAGAATTATTGTTGTCTTTTGTAAGATAAGTGCAGAGAGGTGGTTGTATTGCTATAGAGAACAAAGTGGTATGTAACCGGTTATGAATAATCAAAAACTTTTAATTCTTAAAATATTCAACTGGATCCTTGAACAATAGGAAATTCAACCTCCTACATAGTAAAAAAATCTATTAATAAGTTTGGTTCCCTAAAATCTTAACTAGCAATAACCCACATTTGACTAGAGGTCTTACTCATAATATAAGTAGTCAGTTGACATAATTCTGGCTTCTTTATTTTCATTTACTTCTTAACCTAAAACAACCAATGCCTATCATTATTCCTGAAATTGCTGCCATTAAAGGTAAGGTAAAAATTCAACTAGACTTTCCTTCTTGGTACCAACTAGTACACATGGCCTCTGTTCCTCCTCAGAACACACTCCTTTGACAGGGCTCCTTGTTGCCTTTTTTCTCATCCTTCTTCAGTGGCCTCTGGTCCTTAAGTTGTCCTTTCGGGTTTTTCCCCTAACTTCCTTCCCTTCTCCAGTGATTCCCAGGTTTGATCTCATCTGCCTCTTAGATGCTAATAACAATGTAATCTGAAGGACATCTACCACCTTTACATCTCTAGCATAAACCCAACCACCTACTTGATATCTCCACCAAACATCTCACAGGCATGAAAAGATATAAATGTTTAAATTTGATGTGGAACATCTCCTATAAATAAAGCTTAATTTTAGCAAATGGTCCTCTATCCTGTTGGTTAATTCAAGAATCCAAGGATTGATATTTGATTTCTCCCATTCTTTCAGATTTATAGTTCATCAGAAAATACTGTTTATTTCTCAAATATACTGTAATTGCTTTTCTCTCCTAACTCACTGCTACAACTTATTGTATGAAGCTCAGCATTGTTTCACCTTCCCACACTGATTCTTCACATGCAGTATTATTTTAAAAATGCGGTTGGTCTTTCCCTTCTCCAGCTCTTTTTAATTCTGTGGCTCTGAGGATCTGATTCAGATATTCGTATATATAAGGGAAGTATTTTGCCACTGAGCTCTGGGCAAAGTTGATTATCCTGAAATACAAATTGCACAGATGATGCCCTTGCTCCAAACCCTTCAATGATTTGCCATGTACTGAACTCTTACTCATAGGCTTCAGGATCTAATAATCTTCTCTGTTCTTTATAATTATATGCTTAGACTTTCCCTTTTAAAGACAGAATTCATCCACTTTCCTCTTTTCTTTCTAATTATGTCATGTTTTTCATAACTCAATAGTTATGAAACTTAATGGACTTTGAACACCCTTTTTTCACCCCTCAATCAATGATTTCTTTTTCATTTTATTTTTGACTATTGCTCTTTAAAAAAAAAATCCCTGTGGTAGTATGTTACATATTTAATAAAACCTGAAATATCAAGAGACAAAACAGTCAAATCCTAGGCAGACAGCTCAGGAATTTTTTGATCCCGAGTACAAGGACAAACAGTTGGGATTCAATGGTACATACCTTTAGTCCCAGAACAGGGAAAGCCTGGGAATGGTGACCTATACCCTTAATCCCATAACTCCAGAGACAGAACTGTCTGTGTTTCTATGAGTTCAAGGTTGGCTACCAAATAGAGTAGCTCCTGTCTTTAATTCTAACCTGGATGGGATACAGCTGTCGAGAAGGGTATTTAAGGTCTTGTAGGAAACCAGCAGAGGCAGAATTGACCAGTAGTGAGGCTGAGGAAGTTGGAAGATAGCTGGGTGAGAATTGACTGTGGTGTTTCCTCTCTCTGATATTTCAACCTTTCCCCAATATTTGGATCTGAGTCTCTTTCTTTACAATCTGAATTCGTGCTACATACCCCCATCAAAAGTATTAGTTCTAGTGACATTTCTTCAAGAAATTTATTATTATTATTCTATTATTATCTGACATAAGGGCCTCTGTCATTTTAGACTTGAACTTCTGGCTCATTTCCATAATGGTATTAAACATAATTAAACATAATGTGTAATCCACATTTTATCATGGGTTGGGGAGGGGTTCATAGGACATAGCATGCCTGAGGAGCTATGGAAGGTAATAGCTTGGGAGTCGGGAGTTATTTTCTTCAGTGGTGTAGCCAGTGCAAGTTTTCCATAGTCCAGTTAATAATCCCACATCCATGCTCATATATGCATCCCTAATTAAACTCTGTGAGTCACAAAAGACAGAAAACTAAAACAAACCAACAACAGAAGACATAAAAATAGATGAGGGACTTGGAAATGGGAGGAAGACAAGAGAGAGTTATGGGAGAGTGAAAATGCCCCTAACATATTATATATAGTTATGGGATGGTCACAGGATAATACAATACAACACAACACAATACAAGACAAACAAACAAAAAAACCCACATTAAGCAGCAATAAAATCTCTTTGACCTACCTGATTCCCTCCCTTACATAAATCTTCCTTTGATTGCTGATGTCAGAGAGAACATCTACGGCAGTGCTTTTCTACCTCCACCTCCTATTTTGGTACCTGGCTTAATTTGCCTTAGGAATGAATAAGACATTTGAAGAAGCTAGTTCCTGTAACATCAGCAATCTTTTCTTTTCTGTATTGGGACTTTTGAAATCATTTAGAAAGCATGGAAGGCAGCAGTGAGCTGTGGCAGCAGTGAGCTGTAGTGGAGCTAGCTTGGGGGCTCTGTGTCTCTGCTTTCTTATGAACTGGTTGCACCAGATGGCTGAAGTCATACTTCTGGGGGTGCTGTGATGAAACAATGTCCTAGAATTGCCACAAAATTTCCCCTCATATTATCTTTTGGCTGCTGGTAGTTTTTATTAAGAGAGGAACACCCTTTTTTTCTTGGAATTTACTGTAGAACTAATAACACTCTGCTTTCTGAGATCTGTAATTACTGAACTGTTTATTTTTCTTTTGATGAATATGGGCAAGAGGGAGAGGTTTATTAATTGCAATGACATTTATTTCTAATATAATTCAAGCACAGGTGGTGTGGCAAGCCTGCACTGTGTTTTAATCATTAGACCTTGTCTGTCTCATTGGGCACATTGTTGCCATCTACCTCTGAGTGTAACGTGGTCTTTTTTTTTATTTTTATCATTAGTTCTTGGGTTTTATGAAAGATATTAACTATCCCCAGGTGCTACACTTTTGCTACATACTTTAATCATATAAGAAACATTTCTCCTATGATGTTTCAGGGGGAAGTATCACTTAGGCTATGATTATTTTATAGCTGGGGTTTCCAAACTTCATTTGGGGCCACAGATTTGAGTATCTAGTCCACACAGTTGCAAACTTGGTCCATAGCTAATGGCACTGTTTTGAATGCCTGTGAAATCTTTAGGAGGTGGAGCCTAGCTAGAGGAAGAAGGCTTGTGAGAGTAGAGAGCTTTGTCTTAAGAGTTACAGCTTAGCTTTGCTTCCAGCCCAGTATTTCCCATTTCTTGTGTCTGAAATGCAAGCAAGTTTCATGTCCTTGATACCACAGCTAGGAACCTCCATGAACTCAGTGTTCTGCTGGGACAGACTGTCTACTCAAACCATGAACCAAAAGAAATCTCCCCCTTAAGTTGCTTCATGTCAGCTATGAAAAAGTACCTAGTGAACAAACGAAGCGTTTTTTTAGTACATAGGACATATTGAGCATCATTGAGGGGGACGTTCAATTCCTCATACTTTCAAAGTAAAAATAGCTCTCCTTTCCTTCTGTGGTTCATCCACTCTCAGTTACATAAAATTCATCATGACTGGAGCAGTTGCTGAGTGCCAGGAACTGTACAAGGCCTTGCAGAAAATTTCAGCAAAGACCTGCAAAGGAGCTTGAAGCCTATTTGCATGTGCTGCCCTGTCTGATGCTTGACAAAGGATCGCTCACATCTCAACCACGTGGACTTCCCTGCAGAATATGGAGAAACACTGGCAGATGCTGAAATGCCTGAGTGTGGCGTGGGCCTCCATGCTCACAGGGCTGTGTCTTTGTGGAGGCATAACTCAACTCATTGTGAGGAAACAGTGTGAAAAGGAGAACCCCTGATTAGTTATTTTTGTTGAGATGGCTGTGTTTTTGTTTTACTGCTTTTCTATTTGGTCCACAATTATTAGATGGATGATGGTCTGAAAAATGCTATAAATTACTGGTATAAATTACTTCTCTATACACAACCCAATTTTTTATTATAATACAGAGAAGCAACACTTCCACAGCTATTTCTGCTTTTATTTATTCTTTGCCACATTTCTAGTAAAATTTTTTCATTATTGGCAGTGCTTACATAATCACATACTAACACCTACAGGAATGAATCACAGTTCATCTTGCAGATTTATGGCATGCCTACAGAAAAAGCACTTCATGATGCAAACTTTAAGGCTTAAATTATCCCCTAAAAGCCCCACAATAGGCAAGTAAACAGCATGATTTAGAGATCACAATTAAAAATGGATCCGTTTAAACCCATCTCTCCTTTATTTAAACACCCAGATGAAGAGGATTGGGAAACGCTATTAATAACAGAGAGTCCTTCGTTGATGACACAGTTGAGGCTGGATGCTTCCACATTGGGAAGCATTTCTCTCCCTGTTGTATCCTGAGAATGCAGGATATGAATTCTAGATAGAGCTTTCCAGAACCAGCATGTGTGCCTCTCAGACATTTCCATTTGCCACTGTCCCCAATTGTGCTGTCCTTTACTGGTCATCTCTAGCCATCTTTGGCATCCCTCAACACCTTCACATTCTGTCGTCCTATTTTCCTGTTTTTCTTCATCTCTTCAGGCCTTCTTTTCCTTTCCCGGGCAGTTTTTGTATGTCTTTGTTCCAGTGTCTCTCTTTCTACCTTGTATCTGATTGTCTGCAGCTATGCCTCTCTACAATTTTGTCTGTTTCTTTCATCTACCAGTCTCCTCCAATATTTTCTGCATCATTGTATGCTTAACACTGAGTTAAGGGATGGAGATTACAGAGATGATGAAGCAGCTACATCTGCTGTCCAGAGTTTCTAGTCTAATGGGTAGAGAGTGAGAGAAAGTAAGAGACATGGAAAAATAAGAATGGAAGTTGAGGGGAAACATGTGCTCAAATTGCCAAAAGAAGTATCTATTGGGGCTAGAGATCTCCTGCTGAAATATTATCAGGTTAATACATGTTCTGTTCTTCAAAGAGGACTGGAGTTCGGTTCTCAGCAGCATGTCAGGTGGCTTACAACTTGCCTTACAACCATATGGAACCTCAGCTCCAGCAGATTCCATGCCCTCTCTTGGCCTCCATGAGTACTGCACTCATGTGCCCATACTCTCATCCTACACAACATAATTTAAAGAGTAAAAAAAAAAATGTTCAAAAGAGAAGTATTTGTATCTGAAAAGATCAGGATACTGAAATAAGAATTTAATTATGAAATAAGCATGTTGCTTCCAGATGAACAGGGAGGGGCCCCTGAGAGGGGATGTGCAAGCCTGTGAAGGTCAGAAAACACAAGCACTGCAGAAATGATGGGCAAAGTACGTATACTCAGTCTACCCAATAGTGAGCATGGAAGGACCAGAAGAGTGCTGCTCTCTACCCAGTGTTGTTACCTGTATGCTATAGAAGTCCGCAAAAGTCAGCATGCCTTTTGTTCTGCTTGTGTGTTTATTTCAGCAGCCACTGGGAAATGGATTAAGATAGTCCTGATGTGAAGCTTTTCTCCCCAGTCTTAATCAGGGGTTATGAGGAATTCCTGATTTCTTTGACCAGAGAAATTCATGCTGTCTTTTCTTAAACTGAACATGGCAACTAAATGCTGGCATTTCAGAGAAGGCTGTAGGATGCTCCAATTTTCTTTCCATAGCTCTGGACCAAGTAAGCAGTTATGAAGAATATGGTTGACCAAACTTCAAATGTCTTCTGTCAATAATAATAATAATGGTGATGTCAATAATGATAATAATGTTGAGAGAATGCAGCGTAGGCCAAGCACCTGGCAATATAAATTTCATGGTTCCTTACTCATAATTAGAGCACTTACCTACCTCTTAGAGTTAGGGTGAAAAAAACACGGGCATCACCACATCCCTGATGAGATGGAGACTGACCAGCATTCTCTGTAAGCAGGCACAGAAATGAGGAAAAGACTTTGGAGAATGTGTGTGGCCCTGTGATCTTCTGAGTAGGCTTTCCAAGACAAAAGAAGGCTCCCATTATTGTGGGAGCATTAAGCCCACTCAGTACACATTGTTCTGATAACATGAACAGTACTCTGTCAGAGAGGTGACTCCTATCTCTACCTCCTAAGAGCTCTCCCTCCCTCTGATGCAGAATCTGTTCTCTTGCTGTGTGTTTTCAAGGCTAACAGTGTTGTCCTTGTCCTTAAGATGCTTGCAACTTAATGTCCTTGTTTTTTTTTTTTTTTAACAGTTGAAAGATTTACAGTTTAATTAGAAAGGATCTGTGACCTGTCAGACTACCATGCTTTTAATAGCTACAGAGGCATGTCTGTAGAAGAGAAAAGACTAGCTTTTCCAGAAAGTTCTGAGTCTAGGAAATATATTCAAGCCTACAGTCTCAGGCTCCCACTGTGGCTGCTGGGTTTGCCTTTTGTCTTTGCTTTACATTCTTGGACTAGATATTCTTGGCTGATTAACCTCAACTTTCCCTCCATTTCCTTTGCTTCTATGTCACTGACTCTTTAGTGTTAGTGAGCATCCCAACAAACTGGGGGTGGGAGGAGAGGTTCAGGAGTTTTATTTGGTCAAAATGAAGATTCTGGGGTCTCACTTCAGTCTTCTGCCTTATGTCTGAGATCTGGTCCAGAGATCTGATTGACCTAGAACTCCCAGAGCACATGAGTAAGGAAGTCCACAGACCCTACTGTAAACACTGAGAAGTGTGAAGCCTATGACCTTGACCCATTTCCATTCTGTCCTCACTGCTCTCATTTGGGTCCTGAATGCCTGAAGTGCCTTGTAGTTCATAGCCTGAGATAAGTCATATTCTGAGATGTGTGTTGAGAAATGATTAAATTGGCAGTGTGTTTTGAGATGAAAGAGACAGTCTAATAACTGTAAATATGCACTTCACATAAGGATGGAGATTTCTCTCTGTTCAATGGCTAATTACTCTCAGACTCTGGGTCTCATGCTGAGAATTAGGTCTTAAGGAGAAGGGAGTTTGAGGCAGGTCATTCTTGATTTTGACTTCCAATCAGTCTACCAAGAAGTTGATTGGCTTTCGTGGTATGTACTGTTTATGATGTGAATCTTTTGGTATTTACTGACCAGTAGTTAGAACAGTGGTCTGAAAACATCACTGTAAGTCTATGAGAACCATCTTCAAATGTTTAATGATCCCCAATTATTCCCAAGAATGATACTACAAGGCCTGGGGCAGTGGTGGGGTGGGGGTGGGGAAGGGGCGCGGAAGATCGTATTGAAGCAATGCATAGTGTATTTTGTCCAGAGATCCCAGAAATCTTGATATTTCCCCCTTCCTTAGAGTGCCAACTTCACCTCAGCACATAAACTACTTGAACATTCTCTTTAGCATACCTCAATTGCCAGTCAGCATCTCTGCACTAAGGGTTTTGGGGAGTCCTTCTTAAGTAAAAGTAAGCACAAGCATTGCAGTCTAATATCTGAGACAGTTCCCAGATAAGTAACAGGCAGGCCATGTATACACAATGGATACACTGGACAGAAGGATGACTTCCCACCCAGAGGCCATGTAGTGGACATCTTCTCATGGTATTCAGTATGACATGCTATTCAAACTTATGAATTGTTTATTTCTGGGATTCTTACACTTGATATTTTATGACTTTGTATTTTATTCACTTTTCTATTGCTGCGATGAGACATCATAACCAAGGTAACTTACAGAAGAAAGAGATTATTGGGGCTTACAATTTCAAAAGGTTAGAGTTCACAACCATCATGGTAAGGAGCACAGTGGCAGGCAGACATGTTACTCAAGCAGTAGCCGAGAGTTTATTCTGGTCCATAAGTAGCAAAAAGATGGAGAGACTGGGCCTGGTGTGGGCTTTTGAAACCTCAAACCCTGTTCCCAGTAAAACACTTTCTCCAACAAGGCCACAATTTCTAATCCTTCCAAAGCAGTTCCACTAACTGGGACCATGCATTCAAATATGTGGGCCTATGCGAGTCATTATCATTCAAATCACCATATCATGGTTGAGTGCAGGCAACTGAAGTTATGGAAATGTCAATAAGAAGAGGTAGTTGTCAGGGATAATAACATTTGTAACTAGAACCTTCAGTTTGGAGGAAACAATCATTAGTCATCACACTTACTGCAAGAGACTTTACATTCCAGTAGGGTATGAATCACAGGACTTTTGAATTTCTCAAACTACTTGTAACTCTATTTTCTTTTCTTCTTGGTATTCTTTCAATTAGATTTTTAGTTGTTTTTAACTACAGAAATACTTCATTTTATCACAGTTGGATTAATTATACTTCACGGGGCCTTATTTTCATGCTATTTCCTTAGAATATTCTTTCACCTAATATCGTTCATGTTCAGCATTTTTTTTTTAGAGATTCTTAACTTACTCCTTTTTTTAGTGTTTCATTTAATCATGCTTCATTTTATATCACTGTATCTTTCTGTTTACTTTTTGACATATAATTTTGTCTACCTGCATTGGTCATTTAGAAGTTGTGATATTTTGTAAACATTGAAATTGAATTTGGAGTGGAACATTTTAATTCTTGTTTAGTGTAGGAAATGACTTTTGGTTCTAATGGTTTGGTTATACTTGTTTTGGGGCTATGCTTTCTCATTGTCTCAACTTTTGACTTATACTTTCTCAGTAAGAAATAGATTTCACTTCAGGGTTTCTTGAAATCCACACTGTTTGCTGTCAGCTGCCCGTGGAAAGTTTTGTGACAAATTGTTTAATTGAGGTGATGTTAGCATGCCACTGATCTCTCAACACTTTCCAATATAGACTAGGGTTACAGAGGGTTGTACCCAGTGAACCTGTAGTTTAAGTCTAAGAAATAACCTTTCTTACTGAAAATGGTGTGCCTTACTAAAAGGAGTCTGTATAAGTATTAAATTATTGTTATCTATGGGCAGTGAGGAAAGTTGGCTGCCATTTTTGCTTCACACTCAGTGACTCACATCAAACCCCAGTCTTTTGCAAAAGCAACAAGTGCTCTTAACTGCCAAGCTGACTTTCTAGCTCCTGAGTTAAGTTTTAGAGATATTTTACTTAGACTAGACAAGGTACTGTCTAGTACCTAGAAAAAAAAATCTGTCTCTGTGGTACCTGAAACACTGATACTGTTCTTTCTCTCGAAGGGATGTTGAGCAAGGTTTACTGAAGCAGAGGAAGCCCCAACAGTGAATATGTTTTAGGTTACAGGAGAATGAGAGCAGGTCAATGTCTTCTGAAGATGATGTTATTGTTCACTGAGTGAGAATCCTGAAAGGAAGACAAGTGTTCTTAGGAGTCACCACTTAGCTTGCAGCCACGGCTGGGAACCCCATCAGTGACATCATCTTTCATAAGCTTCCAGCTGTTATCTGCTATTTATAGGCTGCTGGTCACTGTGAGTCATCTTTTAGTTTACTTATGTCCATCTTCTGAAGTCTGTAAACAGACTTTATCTCCTGTGTTTGAAAAAAATAGATAATTACATTTCACCGATAAAAGCTTATTTAATCAGTTTGAATGATTCATGCCTTCTTAGGCATTTGATACTGAGAATTTCCAAGATTTAGTGTTCCTTTAAGGTATTGCAGGTCAGCTGGTACAAATATTTAACTTGCTATTGGAGCATTTTATACATGTATGTGATGCATCTTGAACACATTAAACCCAACTCTCCTCTTCCATTTCCCCAGAAACTTCCTAACATGTTCCTCTTCTCATCCTCCTCTTTCTTTTTATAACCCACAGGGTGCAATTAGTGCTGACTGTGGAAACAGTAACTGGTCTTGTCAGCCTGATCTCATGTAGGTCTTATGCAGTAATCAGAGAAGGCTGTGCATTCATAAGTACAGCAGCTGTGTAATATCCAGACGACAGAACTTGACAACACTCCTCCCCATTCGTCAGCTCCTACAATCTTTCCCCTCTCTCTTCCCTGATGTTCCTGGAGCCTTGAGGGAGACAGTATTGATGTTACTTTGAGGGCCTAGTACTCTAAGCACATTGACTAGTCATGGGTCTGCATTATTTCCTGACCACTGCAGAGGGAAGCTTCTCTGGCCCAAGTTGAGAATAAAATTTATCTTCTAAACATTAATATTTAAGAGGTAGTTTGACAGAATGTTCGTTTAAAAAGATAACTGTAACACCATTGATGACTTTTTACTCCTAGTGGCCTGCATAGCAGCTTCTGGCACTATGGGAAGCTAGATACCAGGGAGAAAGCTTCCAGTCTAGTTCCAGCTAGGCTTCTTCATGTTCTTCAATCAAAGTGCACTGTGTTTTTAGCAACAGTGTTTTATCATCTAGTTCTGGAGATTTTTCACCCACTATCTCACCTATTCTGAGGGAATCATTGTTTATCCATGAAAGATACTTATGTTCAAGCTCATTATTTTAAAAAATATATTTTTAAATTAGCTTACAAAGTAGTAATTTTCTGTAGTAGTTTTTCATACATTTTTAGTTTTGGTTAACCCACACCCATTCCTCCTTTACTCTGTCCTTTACCCTATAGTGATTTTTTAATATTTATATACCATAGCAATGGACCTATCAATATATAGTCTACCTAGCTATCAATCAACTATATCATTTCTCTCTATCATCTCTATATGTCTTTCTATAATAAAGACACACAGACATTCATTTCAAAAAATTGGCTCATCTTTGACTCCTTGGATCTCACTCCCCTTAGAGGAACACCTGACTCACTCTTGAGGGAGAGGGGAGAAAACTGGATCTGCCAGGAGTGGAGACTGAACTAAGCAATATTGGGTCAGTGGAACCATGGGACTGTCTGCTGCCTGCCTAGGGAGGTGATGGGGAGTTGTGGAGAAGAAAGAATGACCTGATGTGGCAGGAGGGGTAAGGGACCTTGAATAAGGATATACAAAGATAGAAAGTGTGACTTCTTTGTTAATAATAATAATAATAATAATAATAATAATAATAAAGGAAAGATGCGTAGTTCAAAATCTTCAGAGTTGACTATGTATGAACTGGAACCCTGGGGAAGAATTGATATTGAAAGCCTTTGACCTCTGAAGAAAGTTTACAAAAAGAATCATTTTTCTCTTTTATAAATACATATATGTATGTATGTAGTTATGTATTTATGTGTATACATATGCATGTGCATGTTTCAGGTATTCCTTGTAGAAGTCAGAGGACAGTTTGAGAGACTTGATTCTTTCTTTTCACCATATGGGTTTGGGTATCAAACTCAGGCCATCAGACTTGATGGCAAGTACCTTTATCTGCTGAATCATTTTGTCAGCCTTCAAATCCTTGTTTCTTGGAGACAAAGCTTTTTATCTGATTTGATAAGAACTACCTTCATTATAGAGAATAGTATGTTTTATTCAAAAATCTATTAATTTTAAATTTTTATCTCATTTAATAAAAAATTTTAAAGTTATCTATCATCATCTTCTATCTATTTACTTTTATATGTATGAGTGCTTTGCCGGCATGTATACCTTTGCAAGCTTGGTTGTAGTAGAGGCCAGAAGGAGGCATTGGATCCCTTGAAACTAAAGTTACAAATGCTTGTGAGACAAGCCTGACCAGTCATAGCTTCAAATTCCCCTAGCCAAGAAGACTGCTTTAAGAATAAAGCATGATTGTTAAGGTTTGAACTCGCAATGTCCCCCATGTGCTGGTACTTTCACACACTTTCTGTCCTGCAGCTGATTTTGGATGTGGAGCCTAATTGGAGAAAGTAGATGGCTAGAGAAGGTCTTTGAAGACTGTATTTGCTTCTGGTTTTGGCCTGATTTCTCTGCCTTCTGGTCTACCTGTCCCTGTCTACTCCTTCCACCATGGACAGAGTCAGTCCTGTTGACTCTGCCTTCCCTGCCAGGATGGACCCTACTGCTTCTGGAAACTACAAGGCAAACTAAGTCTTCCCTCCTTCACATTGCATTTGTAATGGATTTTATAAACTTACCAAAGCAATGGGAAAAGTAGCTAGTACAGTGACCAAGAGCAGATAAACACCAACTTCACCAGGCATTTGAAGATTTGTCGACCCCTTAGAGCCTAGATGCTAAGAGCCCATTGTAAACCTGAGATTGTGGAATGCCCTATCTGTTCCTACATGGGAAAACTGCCTTGAAAATTTAGCCAAGAACCAGGGAAAGATTACAGGGCTGAGGGCTAGACAGTCAGAGTCAGTTTCTTGTAGACATTGGCTGGACATTGAAAATCTAGGTCCAGTCAGTGTGATTCATGCTTTGTTAAACTGTATAAACAAAAGCATTCATTTCCCTGCTTATACTACTTTGAGTTTCTGTCACTTGCACCTGAAATAACTCTGATTAATACACAGGGTGTTGGGCACTGTTGTTGTTGGTTCCTTGAGACAGCCACTTTTAATAATGTTTACTTGATTCTATTGATATTTTTCTCCATGTATCTGAGCAACATGCTTTGGCTGCGGTTTTGTGATTGATTTTAATCAGTGGTCACTGACTTCCTGTTACAGTGATTGAGGATCCCTCCTCCCACCTCATACCTCTCTCCCCACTCCTACTCTTTGTAATTATATTATAGCACTTGGCTAACCCAGTAGTTACGGTTGATATTATGATGACTTTATCAACCTTATTTATAGGTGAACCAAATGCTGCTCTCAGATTATACTTTCTTTGTATAATTTAGATTTTCCTAATCACTAATAGTGAGTTAATTTTTGGTCTCTAGTTTTTTTTTTTATATATGAACTGTTATATATAGTTTTTTTTCTCTAAATGGGTCAATGTATCTGTCAGTCATCCAGAAGAGCATGTTGCATATTTTACAGATCTTTTTACTTGTTGTCATCCCCATTCCCCTTCCTCCAGTCTGTGTTTGCTGTGGTCTATCTGATCTAGAGACCAGATGCACTGCTGCTGTACAGGGCTTCCTTCTAATGATGGCTTTGGAAAGAAAGCACATTTTATAATAGTGTGTACTTTTGAATTCAAAGCCTTCTCTTGATTCTTCTCCTTTTATTTACTAAGCTATATATCCTAGTAGCTTCCTTTGAATTTATTATAGGATATATCCTATATTATAGCATATTTTTACTCTGTGCATACTTATATATATGTTATTGTCATTTTTAAATTTGAGTATATACTGTTATTTTTTTGAGTGTGTGGGAAAATTACAGGTAGAAAATAATTTTCTGGGGCTGGAATATAAGTTTAGCATGTGTAAGGCCCTGGGTTTGATCCCAGCATTGCAAATCTAACCAACCAACCAACCAACCAACCAACCAACCAACCAACCAGTCAAACAACAACATAGACCCCCAAACAACCCTGGGAGAGTTGTGCTATGTTCTTCTATATCAAGTGGCTGCACTGGGGGAAAGTCTCAGGCTATTCTGATAAATGTGTTTGTGTTTGTCTTTTCACAATACTGTCCCCCAACTCCAAGATTATGTGGGTTAGAGGTTTCAATAAACCTTACTGGGTTTTTGATCGGCATTTTGAATGTTGGGACTTAACTAAAGAGACCTTTTTCAAATGTCATTTTTAGCATAACTGTCATCCATCTGGTTCTCTCTTCTGTTCAAGAACAATCAGGTACTGGCCTCCTTTTTTAGTTTTCAATTTTTCTGTTTTCCTTCTGTTTCTTATTAGTTGAGAGGTTTCCCTGACCTTAGTTTCCCCTCCTTTTTAAAGTAGTTTTCCAGGTTATTCTACTTTTAATTACTACAAGTTCCTGTGAATTACTTCCTCAAGACATCACTATGTTCTTTGTTACAGATGCATCATTGAAGCTCTCTCATAACAGTGATTGCAATGTTTTTTGAAATGTTATCTAACTGTGTACATTTCTTCTAAAAATTCTTTGAGAGGAAAGAGTTATGGGATTTGAAAAGTTACCCTTTAATGATGAAGTCTTTCTTTTCATATACACATTGCACAAAAATTGCCCATTTTATATACTCAAATGAGACCCTGGATTGAAAGCAGATTAGATGGTGGAAGGAAAACGGCTTGCTTTTCTGCTCAACTGACCATCTGATCTCTTTATCAAGAGACAGCCTCCCCAAGTAAGCACATTAATTGCTTTTCTGGCGTCTTTAGTTTTTCAAGGGATTTTTTTTTTTTTTTTTTTTTGCTATAAAGTTTAGTCTTCTGTTCCAAGGAAGGTAAAAGTGCTTGAGGAATCATTCTTTGGGGTGTAAGGTATGCTGATGTCAATAGTTTTCCCACTCAAGTGGATTTTTTTTTTACTTTATCTTGTATGTAGCTTCTCACATGCAGTCTGTTTTGTGCTGAAACTCCATTTTTAGGCAAGTTAGTTCTACATGTTTGGAGTTCCACAGTTGCAGAGATAAGTATGTCAGTTCCTGTCAGTCTCTCCTCTGTGTTGGCACTCAATTTGTAACCCCTGTTAACCGATCAGATGTGACTCATGGTAACTGGTAGCTCATGACCACCCCTTCTGTTCTCATTCAAAATTTGTCCTGGAATAGCTCTAAATAATGATAATAATATTTTTACTATAATTTGAACTGTTTTAAAATATAAAAATTACAAAATTTCCATTTGATATCAGTGTATGTGTTTGATCTTGATATCTATGCATATAGATATTTATGTATTTAGATATAGATTATAGATACAGATATAGATATATCATGCTGGCATTGAATATTTCATCCTATCTCACCCTCTCATGTGCTGGGATGGAAGATGGTTTTACCTCCAGCTTGATGTCATTTTTTTTTATGTTTGTAATTATATTTATGTACGGAAAGCTTAGCAGTGTACATTTAACCCAGTTTAGTGACGAGTTCTTTAACCTTTGCCTTTTCCAGCTTGACAATTTGAGCCACAGATTTAGGACCCAGGACATTGCCTCCACAGTGGATCCTATCTGTCGCTGTAATTCATCCTAATAGCTACTACTAGCTTAGCTAGAACACTCTTGTCCGAGTTAACCTGTGCGAAGGCAACAGTGCTGCATGTCTTCCTGTGGACCAGTTGCCCCAGCCTGACCTTTCCCATGATGATGCAGTAGGTGACCTCCATCTTTTGACATAAGGCAAGCAGAAAAAACACCAGCTCAATGGAGTCTACGTTGTGGGCGATCACCACCAGCTGAAACATCTTGTTCTTCACCAAGGTGGTGACTGTATCAATCCCTGCTTGAAGATCAGGTGTCTTTTAGTTGGGATGGCCTCCTTGCCAGCAGTTTTCTTCTCAGCACGGGCCAGCAACCTTTGCCTTTTCTTCGTCTCTGCTTTGTACTTACAGGGAAGCTTAAGCAGCTGGGTAGCTGTTTGCAGGTCCCAGGCCTGGGTGAACTGGTTAATGGAAGGGGGGACTTTGAACAGCTTGTGGAGGATGGCTCTTTGACACAGCAGCCTAATGTAGCAGGGCCATTTGACAAAGCATGTAAAATCTCTTTTGGCCTGGATGTCCTGCACAATACCCAAGTTCTCGGGCCTTTTCTCAAACAAAAAATTCATCACTTTTTTGGGTTCCTGTTTCTTTACGATGGATGGCAGGGTCCGGGGCCGCCTTCTTCTCCTTGGCCTTCTTTCCCTTGGGAATCTTGCTGGGCTGGAGGAGAGAGCTTATTGTCATTATTGTAATAGAGCTGCCACTGTAAATATTACATACAAGAATCTTTACACTGACCCAAGGTGGAAACCATTGAAGTCTGAGATGGTGCATCCTAGGGGTAGCCTATGTATCCATTTGGCAGATTTCATGCTCAAAAAGAGGCTTTGTTCTGCACCAAAAGATTAATAATATATATGTACACAAGCTTTGGGTTAAAATGTAGGAAGCATACTTTGTAGTGGGATTCAGGCATCATTTAGGGAGTCTTTGTAGCTCCTGAGAATCAGGACCCCTATGGGGGGGGCATGGCCAGAGTCAACTGGGAGCCAGGGTCACCGTGTTCCTTCCTGAGTTCTGAGGAGTGAGTCAGAACCTCGTGGGAGCATTCCTCTCTCCAAGAATTGTCTTAAGGTTTAATTTGTATCCTGAGTGTAATATACCCCTAAATAAATATTAACCCTCCATACAATACATTGCAAGTGAATTTACTCCATAATACTTAAATCTTTTGACAAACTTTTCTCTCACTATCCAACTGCTGGCCTGAATTATGATAGTCACAAGGTTTATACTGTCATCCTAAGCCTGTCACTCATTCCCCCATCAGAGTAGGCATCCTACACTTTTGCTCCACATAGTTCCTCATGCCTACATCAGCATTAGCTTGCATAGCAGGCACTCTGTGTTTGTTGAATGAATGAATGCTGTTTTATAATTTAGCAGCTACTTGTCATGGTAGGTTTATTGATCTCATTTTATCGATAAGGGAATTAAGGCTTATAGACATTAAGGGAATTGTTAAGTCTGTAATGACTAAATATGTATGGAAAATGGGAGGCAGATTGGATGTTAAATTATAATAGTATAATTTTGTTACTTTCTTGAATGTAACTGGGAGATATCTTTTAGGATATCTATGCTGAAAAATTTTTGGATGAAATATCATTCATTACTCCTGTACCTTCGTTAGAGGTGTTTTTAAAATTTTGTTTATGGGATTAGTGAAATGGCTGCGCAGATAAAGGTGATTGTTACTAAACCATCAAGCCTGAGAACCTATGTTTGATCTCCAGGGTCCTTATGGTGGAAGGAGAGAAATAAATTTCATAATTTGTCTTTTAACTTCTATAGCTATGCTCTGGCATGTGGTGTTCTCCCTACCCAATAAATAAATGAAAAGTTAAACTGAAAAGTTAAAATTTTCTTTTGAACCCAGGCCCCTGTGTATAGAAGGCAAGTGATCTACTCACATTACACCTCTAGTCCCAGGTTTGTGTGTGTGTAGGTGTACATGCAGAAGTAAATCACCAAAAGGTCGTAACTTGTTAAAACATTGATTCTGGGAAGAAAGTATATAAAATTTATTATATTGTTCCTCCAAAATTTCTGAATTTTGAAAAGTTTGACCACAAACTGAAAAAGAAAAAGAAGAAAGAGAATATGAGATCAGATGGAAGTTTGTCCAACTCTAAAGCATCATAAAGTCCAGAAATGGTCAGAAAGTTTTGGATGACCAAACAATATTTGCCTCCAGTTGGAGAATTCTGTTGGTTTTGCATGTGAGAAGAGACACACACACTACCAGGGCCACAGGAGAGTTTATTTAGGAGAGTTGCCAGACGAGTACAGGAGCAGAGAAGCAGAAGAGAGAAGAGATAGACCACAACATGGCATCTCCTTTTAAGAGAACAGGTGGGCACAGATTTACTTAGCCATGTCCAGGGGCATGCCTCCATACATGGAGCATTCTGCCTGTGCCATATTGGCTTCACCATGTGGCCGCTACATGTGAGGAATTCTTATTCACTCAGCGCCATGTTGAGTTCACCTCGTGGCATGCCAGGAATTCTTACAAATTCAGTTAAGACTATTTAACCAACAATGCTGAAGGACTTCCTATACAGACACACTCTGTAAATTCAGAGCAAGAGACTGACTGAAAACTTTGTATTGAGAAAAGAAAGACAGAGGACTAAAGGCCTGAAAACACAGCCATCTGCTATTAGAGAAGACCAAGAGAGACACCAGCATCTTCCACGGTGGAGGAAAAAACACTCAGAAGGTGCTGGGTCTTGTTCTGTGTAGTCATGGGCTCATAAGGGATGCCCATGTAAACATTTCAAGGAATAATAACACATTTCTCAACATACAGTACATGTCTGAAAGATACAACCAGAAACATTAGAAGATAGAACTCAGCCTAAAGAACCCGAGGTACAGTTCTTCCCATTTCAGTAAATTAACCTGAACATTCATTCAAGGTCTTTTCTCATCTAAACCAGTCATGCGACATGGAGGGTGGAGCAAAATGTGTCTAATTGAGACATGAATTGTCCTTGAGGAGAGAAGCACAAGGCAGGTAATACCCGTCTCCATTTGTCTCTAGCAGTATACCAATCTGCAATTTAGAGCCGTCTGAGAACAAAAGAAGACACACTAGGTGATAAAAACTAACAGCACAAAATCGAACATGTGCCTGGTTTGTGTCTCTACTTTTTTTTCTTGAGAGGCTGCTGGGCTTGACAAAAATCACATGTTTTAGGAAACATGACAAAAAACCTTTACCAAATCATTTGACCAGTGAGTATGTATTAAAAAGCTGTCTTATGATTGACATGCAGCTAGATGTAACTGTTACAAAGACACCTAAAAGGTATTCCCTATATTCACATTGTCTGAAATTTGAAGACAAGTATAAATATAAATTAGTTATCACCTTCAGTGCGTGGGACCGGAAGTGTTTCAAATTTGGGAGGGTTTTTGGTTTTGAATATTTGTATGGTCTTTGCCAGTTGGTCATGCTTAATACAGAAATCTACAGTTGAGTGTGTCATGTAATTGTTTTAGAATTCAGAGCATTTTAGATTTTGGAGCATGTCATATTTTGAATATTTCAATTTTGGGTTGCTGTGGGAAGTTGAGGAAGTCATGAGCGAATGTGTAAAGATTGGAATAAATCTTAAGTGAATGAATGTGTATTGTTGACATGGATACAGCCTTGTCAAGGACCAAAGTCTCAGACCCATGGGTAGTTAGTAAAACCTTTCTCCTAGGTCAGCTATGAAAGGCAAAACCTTCTTCTGGCCCAAGTGCAAGTGAGCAGTGTATGCAAAAAATAGCAACTGTTACTTCCTCCTCCTGGATGCTTGTATCCTGAGACAGTTTGCTCATAGACACCTTCTACTAAGACTAATTCCTCCACCCTGGGCTGTATTGGTCTCTAGTTCCTGTGGTGGTTGGTGCCACTCCATTAGAATATGTACAGCCAACGTGATTCCAGCATTTCTGTATATGTGCCTATTCTTTTTTAAGTCTCTTGCCCACATAGGTTTTCAAACTCAAGCTGTACTGGTTGTGGTAGGTAGCAGTCAGAAGATATAGCTCTCTTTGAATATGTTCTCTGAGGGGTGTTTGTATGTGTGTGTGTGTGTGTGTGTGTGTGTGTGTGTGTGTGTGTGTGTTTACTCTATCCTTTAAAATTTCTTTCTAATACCCAGTCCAAATGGCCATAAAAGTTTGTTTCTAGAAGTGAAACTAAGGGTGATGGGAGACAGGCAAATAGTGAATGTTCCTGAACTCAACTTTTCATAAGGCAATGACTTCTTCTCAAAGCAAGACCTGCAGTATTCTAGGCTCTGTATCTCCTCAGATCTTGCTCTCAATGCCCAGTAGCTGACAGATTCAAATTGCTTGGACTCTAAGCTTGTTTGCTCCTGTTTGATAGGTCCCTTTCTAGCTTATACAATAAAAAGAGAAACCAGAGAAATGACCCTTTGGTGAAATCCACCTCTAAGGTACATTCTGTTGTGAACTCACCTTTTTTAAAGAAGTTTTTTATTTTTAATTGACACATAATAACTATGTATTGATGGGGTGCCCTGTGATATCAGTACATGTATACAATGTGTAAGGATCCAGAAGGAGCAATTACAATATCCATCACATCAAACAGTTAACATTTCTTTGTGTTGGGCATGTTAATCCCAGCACAGGGAAAACTGGGAGTGGGGACCAACACCCTTAATCTCATAACTCCAGAACTTCTTCTGTTTCTGTGAGTTCAAGGCTGCACACAATTAATCCTAATCTGGTAGGGATAGGGTATATAAGGGCTGTAGAAACCAGGCAGTAGCAGAAGCACACAGGAGTGAGGCTGAGAAAGTTGCAAGACAGCTGGGTGAGAACTAACTGTGGTGCTTTCTGTGTCTGATATTTCAGTCTTCCCCTGATATTTGACTCTGAGTCTCATTTAATACTACCCAAAATCATTGCTACTTTGAAATATATAATGAATTATTAACTACAATCTCCCTGCTTTGCTATGGAACACTAAAACTTACTTTGCTTGTCTCTGTTTCCTTCTCCATAGCAAACCTTTGTTCATCATCTCTGTGCTTGTGATTCCCGGACTGGTAACCATCATTCCAGTCTCAACTTCTATTAGATAATTTGTTTCAGAATCACTTCTTCTTAGGATCTGAGAGAAAGGGAACAAGTATACTCTGAAGATCCTTTCCTGTTGTACATGCCTTGGTCCTCACCAGGCTTGTTGCTTTTCTTCTTAAATCTTCGACCTGATGGGTTGCATTTCTTTCTTTGGGTAGTTTCCTTCTGGTATGCGGGGGGGAAAACTTAGGAGGTGCTCAAGGATGCCCATAGACTAAAAAATATGTACTTGAGTCAGTGACATGCTGCTTGGAAACTTCATATTTTAAGTAGTAAAATAATGTCAGTGATCTCCACCACTAGGGAGATGTACTCCAGGCTATGATATATTAAAAACGAAAGCTAAGTAATATATCATTTTAGCTTGGTTAACGAGAGCTGCAATCTACTTTGCTTACAAATTTACTGTTATTCTCAATCTCATTTTGGTTCAGTGATTAAAAGCATTTGCTCTGCAAACATGAGGACCCAAATTTGAATCCCAAGCACTCATATAAAAGCTGGGCATGCCTGTATTTGCCTAGGATTCCAATATTAGGATGTGGGGAGACAGGTAGATCCCAAGAGCTTGCTGGTCAGTTTTCCCAGCCTATGAGCTTCCAGTTCAGTTTCAGACCTCATCTCAAGGCAATAATGATGTGCAATAGGAGAAAACATATGATGTCCTACTATGGTTTCCACATGTGTACACACTGATGCGCATATCTGTATACTCACATGTGTCTCTCTCTCTCACACACACACAACTCATAAATGATCTCAATAATAATAATAATAATAAATTAAGCTTTTTTAGGGTTACATTTTTTTTATAGCTGTAAGCTTTATACAAATTGCTTTTTGAAAACCATAATATACTTTATAGGGTGGGATTGAAATTTTATTTCTTATTAAAAATCTTCTTATAGATAATGTATTGTTTATTAGTTCCCTGGATGCCAAAACATTATGTATTCTAATTAACTTCACAATTAGGAAAAATGCAAAGAGTAGCCTTTAGATTTTGGAAGTGAAGCCTCCCAAAGATTTCTTTCCTCTTCTACTTCTTATGGGAGGGGATCCACATTTATTCTAATGAGGAATGGGAGAGAGTGGTTGCAGTTACGGTGTGCTCCTTCAGACATACAGTGACATTTTTGTATCGGAACAATAAGTAGAAGAGAGTGGCAGAGATTGGGGCAAAAACACTCTAGCTAGCCTAAATCCAGTTTACAGAATTCAGTTCCCCCTCCATACACAGCAACAAGTGATATGGGAAAAATTTGCAGATATATTTTATTCTTTTGGTAGTAATGAACAGACAATCAACCCAGGACCTCCAGCCTGCGAAGTATGTGTTTCCCCACTCAGCTCTACTCACAGCCCCTGCACATGTTCCTTCCATGTGTTAGACAAATTTGCAGATAACAGTATAGGAGCAGAATGCCATGCGCATAACCCTGACGAAAGGCCATGAAGGGCTGGACACTCGTGACAGCAATGAGAAAAGGCGGAACACAAGCTGGGAGGCAGAGCTGCTTGGCTGGCCAGTAAGATATTCAGATATTCATGGTTTTTTTTTCCTTTCCCTTTTTCTTCTCCTTCCTATCTCCTTCCCCTCCCTCACGTTCGCATGTAAGTATAGGATGAAGGATTTAAGAAAGCAAATAATCAATGATGACTCACTGGAGACAAATGCGAACCAAGACAAACATTATTATAAAGATTGAGGAGACATTTTAATTAAGTAATACCCATAGATAAACTGGAAAAATACTGCATTATAGCAGTGTTTCAAGGGAGATATTTGCTGCACAAGACTGACTGGGTAAAGGGCATAGGGAAGACTTGTTTCAGCTAAAATCTGAAGTGGTACGCAGAAGGAACAGGCCTTCTGTGTCCTTCAGATGATCGGCTGCTGTATCTGAGGAGGCTACATAAGCAAGAGTCAGTTTGTGATGCGGGATGTCTTTGTGTATGCTGTGAATACCATTGAATAATAAAGAAATTGTTTTGGCCTATGGCAGAGCAGCTTAGAAGCAGGTGGGAAACCCAAGCATAGATAAGGGGAAGGAGGGCAGAGTTACGAGAGATGCAATCTAGCTGCCCAAGTAGCAATATGTAATGAAATACAGGTAAGCCATGAGCCACGAGGCAAGAGAGATTAATAAAATGGATTGAGTTAAGATAAAGAGCTAGCTAGCAATAAGCCTGAGCCATAGGCTGAACAGCATGTAATTAATATAAGCCTTTGTGTGATTATTTGGACCAAGCAAGGCTATGGGCCTGAACCTCTGGCTAGGCCAGGCCCCAGGCAGGAGAGACTCATTTGGACTTCAGTGCTAGGCTGGGCCAGAAATTTTATACAATAAGTTTGTGCAGATAGAATCCTCACTCCTACCTTCTTTTTTTTCCTGGTTCTCATGACCTACAAAGAGATAAAAATATGTGGGTACCAGAGAGACAACTCCAAGGCTCCCACATGCTGCCTAGTTGCTTTGCTCTCGACTTCCCAGTAATGAAGCCTGTACTTTTTGTACTTTACAAATTCAGTTAAAAAAAAAAATCTGTTTCTCATGAGTTGGCTAGCCAAGAGATAATGATGCTGTTTCCTTTTCTTCTTTAACTATAATCTCTTGTGAGCCTTTCTTCACTCACATTGAGACAGATCTGAAATGATTACTCTTGTAGGCTTTGATATCAGAGCATCTCCAGTTTGATGTTTGGCTTCACCAATGACCAGTTTTGTGTGTTGAGACCTTAAGTCACTTTCCTGAGGCTCAATTTGCTCACCCATGAAATAGAACAAACGTAGTAACTGCCCTGCAGTGTTGTTTGTGGACCATGTTGGCTGATAGATGCTGAGCTATATTGGGATGTTGTACTAGGAACAAAATGTGGTAGCTCAAAACAACACTGAATTATTACTGCATAATTTTGGAAGTCAGAAAACTCATGTCCATAGGGTCATGCTGTCAGCAGGGCTGTGGCAGCCTCTGGAAGTGCTAAGGGACATTTCCTGCCCTATACAGCTTCCGGAGGGCACCTCATTCTTTGTGTGGTGGTCCTTTCATCTTTAAAGCCAGCAACATCTGATGCTCTGGCTTCTACTTCTGCCACACATCTCCTCCCTGATTTTTCTGTCTTCCTCTTCCACAACAAGAACCTTCTCCTACAGTACATAGATTGGAGAATTAATCACCCATTGAGAGCTATATTATATACTTCTGGAGGCTGAGAAGCCTACAGTCAGGACACTAGTTACGGTCTGATGTCAAGGATGACTCTGTCACTGACAAAAAATGCAGCTGTTTCTTCATCTCCAGAAGGGGAAGAAAGGGTTTCTTCAGATCCTTTATAAGTTATGAATCCCCTCCACAGAGGAGAGAGGCTCATAGCTTAATCACTTTTCCACCTCTAAGTACCATCACCATGAGGATAAAGTTTCAACATGAATTCTAAAGAGATCACAGATGTTCAAAGCAGGAAATTCTCTTTGGATTACCTTGGGCCCACCTGGATGATCCAGGATAATCTTCTTATTCAAAGGTCTATTGATTGGCAACCTTAATCCCCCTTGTCATGTAAGGAAACAGATCATAGGTCTGGGGATTGTGTTGTAGGCATCTTGGGAAGCCATTAACCTGCCTTCTTTGGAGCTTAATATAGACAGCTGTGGCTGAGCTTGATGAACTGTCCCAGTGGATGAAGGAAGAAACCTGCTAATGCCTGTTGTCACCAAGCAACACGTGGCTTGGTGGATGACGTCAGTGATGTGGGAGGGGCTCACCAGGGAGAATCACACTTGGTCATGAGGATTAGGAATTAGGAAAGCATCAGTACAAGTAGGATGACAATTAGGCCTTTGTGGTTGGATCAAAACTGGAAAGGAGATCAGATTGAATCCTAGTGAGGGATGGGATAAAGAGAGAACTTTCCGATGCCACACTCAGTAGAAACATTGTGAGCCAACTATAATTCACAATTTCCAGTAACTGTACCAAGAAAACAAAAAAAAGAGACATAGATGAAATTAAGTCTAATAATACATTCTATTTAACCCAGACAATCAACATAACTATAACGATACTATTGAAATACTTTATGGGTTCCCCCCTTCATACTAGGTCTTCCAAATCCATTGACTTCAAATGCATGGCCTGTTTCAGTTGGAACTGGCCACATCCTAAGAGCTGAGTGGTGGCACATGATGAGCAGAACAGAAGAAAAACAGAAAAGGAGCATTGATAGAAGCTGGAGATGATTTGGAGACATGGCAGTAGAAGGTTGGAGAGAAAGCTAAATGTTTAGTTCAAATCATTGAAGGCCCAGGATGTTATATTTGAATATTACCACTTAATTTGACAGCATGTGATGAAAAGCCATTAAAGCTTTTGGGCAGAAAAATATTTGGAGTAGCTTGACAGGTACTGTGATGGAAAAGTGCCATAAGGTGTACACACAACCTCCTTTCAGAGGTTTTCAGTCTTGTTTAGGGGTAGAATGCCTGCATTAAAAGAGTATTAATGACTGGGACAGAGCATGTCATGTGTCACATCATCAGTAGAAGTGATGAATGCTGTCCAAGTAGAGGAAAAGCGGTCCCTAAGGGATGTACTGTTAGGTAGTACAGCCTGAGAGAGGCATGTTGGGCTTCAGCTAGATTTAGAAGAATACAGCATCATTTTACATATATAGTATACAGAAGAGAGTACCAGATGCTGTCATAGATGCACAGCATCATTTTATAGCCCTGACAGTCAAACATCAGAAATGAATGCCCTTAGGCTGAAACCCATGTTAGAAAGGCAACGGTTTCCTTGAGTTTGTAGGAAGGATTCTGTTTACTGGCCCTATTCAGCTTCCTGAAGCTATCTGCATTCCATGGCTGATGCCCCTTCATCTAGAGGGCCATGACTTTGACCTCTGACCTAGGCAATGGGAGAAGCATAGGGGAAAGTTTGGTAGACATCTGTAGTGGGAAGTGTTTGGTCTGAACCCTGAGTGTGAGTGTTTAGAACTTCATGATGGAGTAGAGTGGTAAAATGGGGCAGAAAAAGGGGTCTAGCCTGGGAACAGCAGGAGACAACAGTGGTGAGCTTGGTGGACTGGAGACAAGAGGCACCACAAAGTCATATCATGCAACAGAGTTCACATGGGAGGTTTATGGGGGCAGATGCAGAGGTGGCCTCTGAGCAAGAGCAGAAGAAGAGAGAGACGGGCTGGAAGAGCAAGCCCTTCTAAGGGGATGTAGTACAGGTGCATAGGGAGAGTGGCATGGCTACAGAAGCTACAGTGTCACATCCTGGCTGCTGCTGCTGCTGCTGTGTCCTGCTGGGATCCTGAGAGCAGGGTAGTTAGTGTAAATGCCTAGATGCTAACACAAGAGACCCCCATTAATATTTAACCCAGGGCGGTGACATGTCCTATGCAGCTTGCTTTAGGATGAATCTTATATATAAGTGAAACTAGTTAGAGTCAGAGAGACTGAAGAATGGGGCCCAGATAGAAGTCTGTTGCTATAGTTCTGGGACATGATTAAGGGTGTTAACCAGGAAAGGAGAGGTGGGTTGATCATTAAGAATTTAAGGTAAGAAGGAGAGAAAGACTACAGAAAGCTCTGTCTCCTGTGACAGATGCTAACCTGAGTGGCATGACCAGAATACTCGGTGCTCAGCAGTGATGAAATGAGTGTAAGACATAAAGATTTCATAGTAATTTGTATCATGTGGGCAGACATGTTTTGATACAATAATATTTGACCAGTCTGCAATATAGAAGAAACTCAGGCTGATGGTGTGAGTCAGGCCGCTTCTAAACAAGATAAACTAATACTTTAATACTTACCCATTAAAATCTTTCAGTCTTACTGTGATGTAAGCATTCACTTAGGGCACGAGAGAGTGTTTTTTCTTTCCATGAAGTGTCTAGATGAAAAGAAATTCTATAATAATCAAAGGAAAACTAAAATTCCAATCCTTCTCTTGTCTGCTAAGTGAGCGAAGCATAAAACTACTCTGTAGCCTTCTCTGTTGCCTGAACCCCCTGGGGTCAGTGCTCCAGGGTGGAGGGTAGGCTCCAGGAATAATTGATGGAGCTATTTATATGCCTGTGGTGTTACACTCTAAGCCCTAGAAGACCCAAATGAATGCTGTCAGATCCTTTTAAAGGACAATGAAACAAGTCATGACAGGCACAGTAGAAAAGAGAGGCATGTTCTGTATAAGGACATTTGGTCACAGCATTATAAAATTAGATCACCAAGTGATGTCATAGCCATCTTAGTTCATGCAAGAGGACCCTATGATGTTTGTGCATTGACAAGATGGCCGCATTTCTCAGCATGCATTTCTTGCTACACTATACCTGAGCAAGGGCAAAACGACTGAAGTCTTGGAGGATGTTTGAATATTTTAGTGGCTTCATCAAACCATGAATGGCTCACTGAGTGACCATATTAGGTGTCAGCAAACCTTCTCTTTCCCTAATGTGAAGCCGAGAAGGACAAGGCTCCAGTGAAACAGCTATTGTTATGCGCATGTGTAAGAATTTCCACAATCACCACTAGGGAGGCTGGACACGCTGTAATACGCATGAGGATTTTATTGTTACATACAGATTCCATACAGGTTCCAAGGTACCAGGGCCGATAGCCTGGTTCCAGTGCAGAGGAAAGGCTAAAGATCCTGGGCCCCAATGTGCGGGGTCTTTAAAGAAAAACATACGTAAGCAAGATGCATTAAAGGACAATTGGCATTCCAGAATTGGACAAAAGGAGTAAGGTACAGCCGCCTTTGACTGAGTTCTCTGGCATAAATCCAACTTTTGAATCCATTGGCTTACCAAGGCTTCTCTGAAACTGGGCCTCGACCTCAGGCACCAATGTGCAGAGGAATCCATTCTCACATTATCAATTGTTTTATCTATTTGTGACACTGAGCTACACTCACACATTCGATGTGATGAGTGCTCTATGTAGCTTTTGAGGCCCTCCTAGATGTTAAGCAAGCTCTGTAATATGCTAGAGATGCTTTCTGCTCTATCATAGCTTCAGCTGATTACAACATCAGAAAAAAAACAAAAACATAAACAAACCCTTTCTTAAATAATCAGTTAATAAGTCCATCTCCCATACAGAGGTCACCTGACCTGAGGACTGCTCTGGTTTATGCCGATTGCCCTGGTATAATTAAGAACATCTTGGTTTGGATGGAAAATCCTATGGTCTTATCTTTTAAGGCTGTCCCATATCATGGTGCAGTCAGTTGTTTGTAGATATGGTTTAGCTGAACCCAAGGAACTCTTAGGTCCTCTCCAAAGGAGCTGTGGTGTGCCTGGTAGCAAACTGACTTATTCTTTGTATGCATACTTGAGAGTCAGAATAGCTTGCCCACTGCTGGGAGCCTGGCCCATCTCCATTTCTTAAGATGGTTTTATAAGCTTTATTTATGTTTTCAGTGAATATTCCTAGAAGATGGCTAGGAAAGAGCAAAAATTGTTCCCACCACTCCAGACTCTCTTCTGGATAGCAACTTCCTAGGAGGCACAACCTCAGCCTTAATTCTTTTATCCTAATTATACACAGAGTCTAAAACAATATCAGGCATAGGTAGTAGTCTAATAGGAATAAACACAATTACAACATTATAATGATTCTTTTAATCTCATGGCTATACTTCAAATAGCTCTGGGATTTATTGAACAGACCAAGTTTTGTTCAGCATCCAGGAATGCTGTTTGCAATTCACCAAATCCATTGCACTGTTTCCCTCGAGGTTAGTTATAATATTTTCTTCATTTACTAGGAAAGTTTCCACAAAGAGTTTTGTAAAGAGGCCTCATGAAACATTTTAGAAAGATAATTGTGGCTGAAATTAAGATGAGTGATTACGTCCCTGAATTAACTTAGGGAAGTGATTTGCTTTTATAAAGAACCCGGGTTCTTACTGGTTTCGTTGTGTAGCCTTTGGGCTTAGAAGTAATTGGTCTTGGGTGAAACAAAGGGCCTGTTTAGTCTAAGATATTTATCGTTTATATCTTGGATTGGTGATGGTTACTTGAGACAGACTCTTGGAGGATGTGTTCAATATCCACCTTAAGAGGTACAGTGCTCAGTCTCAGAGATAATTACAACCGTGCCAATAATTGTTGAGAGTTGAACACAATGCCAACATGGCTAGACAATTTTGCATAAGAACTAGAGTCTTGGGTCTAAAACCTCTTTATCATTTTCCAATGAAAATTTCTGATCAAAGATAAAAATGACACCAACACTTCACTTCCTAAACTTAATATATGCAAATTAAGGATTATTTTTTCTATGAAAGCCAATCTGTCTTTTAATTATTTAACAAGATACGAAACACTGGGAGATCACACTCCTGATGTTTGGTGGTCCCTACATACTACATGGAAGCCCCATCTCACTCTTTGTCTCTCATTTACACTCTTTGTGGTAGATTGAAAACAAGGTCACAAGTTCCTGCTCTGACTCTTTGCACACTTTTGTATTATTCCTTCAGAAAAGGAACTGGAATAGTTCACTATTCTTTATGCCTGAGCCTGACCATTGCATTTGCTTTGGCCATAGGAAGAAAAATAGAAAGGATGTAAGCAATCCCTTGCAAAATACTAGTTTTCTCTCATTGCTCTTGGGAACCTGACTGCCATGTGAAACCTATATTATTAGCTGGTAAGGATATACAGGTCAGTGTTCTTGGTCATCTCAGCAAGTAGATAATTTCCAAGAGTATAACCATCTCTCTGACACTGCATTTTACACTGGTGAGTCCACTCATTCCATCAAGAAAATAAAACAAAACAACAAAGCAACATCTTCCCCCCCCCCAAAAAAAATCCATCTAAATGAATTCAACTTGAAGCTGACTCTTTGAATGGAGAGTAAAACAAAATTGCTGTCTTTGGTTACTCTTTTGGGAGTGGTTTGTCACATAGCTCATCTAACTGGTAGAGCTCTTTAATCAGGAGGGAAATCTAAACTTGGTAGCTATGTGCTTGGCCAGATGTGGTACTCAATGCTTCAGATATATTATTTTATCTAAATCCACAAGTGATGTTAACTATTTCTATTTATTATGAGAAATTGAATTTGATGGAAGTAAACTAGGGTTCTAAGCCATACCTGTTGAGTTTGGCTTTCTCTAGGATAAGACCTTGGCTAAGAAAAGAACTCCTCATGAACAGTTTAGTTGAGATAAGAGGGAGAGACTGAGAGAGAAGGAAATAGAACATATTTAGCAAGCTATTTGGTCTATAACCTGCTTTGTAAAGTGGCTCCATCTAAGGGCCAGGGAAATGGGGTATTTGCACAGCTTCTGCTGGCTGTTGGTTGAAGATAGATTGAGGATAGAGATTGGGATTTATGTATGAGGCATTATTTATCCAGCCCTCTGTGTAGTTCCTCAAGTCATAAAATACCATTGGATCCATGAGCTGTTAACAGTTGATTTTCTTGATGTATGCTCAAGTAGTTGATTCAAAGCTTATGAACTGGTTAATTTGAACATCTACTATGGGCCTCACCATCATGAGATTTTGTTTTGATTGTTTGTTACCATGCCTTCATTGATGTTTAATGAAGGCATGGTAACAAACAATCAAAACAACCCTAACCCTAACCCTATTATTCTGCTATAATAATAGAAACATAAAAATGGAAGGAGGACCCACTGGGAGGGGAAAGATTGATAATAATGATAGTGATAATAAGAATATTAATAAATATTGATGGAAGAAAGGGGAGAAGGGAGGGAAGGAGATAGAAAAAGAGCAAGATGGATGCACAAATCTCTGACCCTGACAGAGGAAGAAAAAATAAGGATAACATTGCTAACCAGTGCAATATTAATAATAAGAGTAACAACCAATCAGAAAAAGAGCCCGCGCTTCCTGTTCTCTACTTATCTTTCAGTCAGGCAATGTTTGAAATATACTCGATACCATTAGCTCATTTTCTCAGTTGTCTCTCCACCATTTCATTTAGGCTACACATGTAAAGACTAGTAAAAGAGGGTACTTTTAACTAGTCTTTCCCTGTCCTGCCAGCCAGCTCGGGCACAGAGACTTATTAATTATGAAAGCGTGGCCTTTAGCTTAGGCTTGTTTTCAATCAGCTCTTATAGCTTACATTAACCTACATTTTTGTTAATCTACATTCTACTACATTCTTCATTTACCTCTATCCTATTCTGTGTGTCCTACTCATTCCATATCTGGCTGGCATCTCCTGCATGCCTAGATTCCTTCTCCTTTTCCTCTCTCTCCAAGGAAATACTGCCTAGCTATTGGCCATTCAGCTTTTTATTACATCAATCACAGCAATACACCTTTACAAAGATACAAATATCCCACAACAAGATACTTCTAGGCACTGAAATATTATCCTGAAATCAATAGGCTTATGTGTATTTAGAAGTAAATGCAATTGTCATTTCTAAATGTAAGTGTGTCCCTGTGGTGTTGGTTTGTTAGGGCTCATCTAATAAAATCCTATTGATTTGATGGTTTAAACAACAAAAATACAGTCTTTCAGAGTCTCAGAGAGGCAAGAAGTCCAAGACTGAGGAGTATGCAGGTTTGACTTCTCTGGAACCTCTCCCTTTGGCTTGTAGATAGCTTTATTTTTGCAGAGTCTTTCCTATATGCCTGTATATCACTGGTGTCTCCACAGGAACACCAGTTATAATGGATTTGCATCCTTTCTGTCTCATCAGTCACACTTAAGTTTAATAACCATTAAGTCGGGTGTGGTTGTGTAGTCCCAGCTCTTGGGAGGCAGAGACATGTACCTCACTATGGATTTTAGGTCAGCTTGGTCTACATCTCAAGTTCTGGGCCAGCTGAGGCTACATAGTAAGATTCTAAATTTAACTTTACTCTGATATCAAGGATTCAGATACTATGTGAATTTGGGGCACAATTCTTCCATAAATGTTATCTATAATTCTGCCTTGGAAGAATGCTAGTACATCTGTTTGAGAACATCCTACTTTATGTACTTATTTATGTAATAGATCCTCTACATGTGTATATTATCCTCTCTTTTTTGTTCCATCTTCTAGAGTAAAAAGCAGGGTTAATAAAAGTATTGGGTTAATGTGTTGTTCTTGAGAAACTTCTAAGGAATTCTAGCCTTTTGGGGGAACTCCAGCCTCAGCTGAGATGAAGAGGTAGACATGTCAGCTTCTCTAATGGTTGTTGAGGGAATAATTAAAAAAAAATCCCAGATAATTTCTTCTTTGAAGAATTGCTTCCAGTGGTCTGAGTACCTTTTTGGTTTTCCATGTCTCTGAAAGCTAAATAAAAGTAGCTTACCTTTTGATTTAAGGAGCTGGTTGTATACCAGAGGCATGTTCTAAGTAAAGTTCATAGATTATTGATTGATGTTAGCCAATGATATTGTTGAGGCTTATATTACTAACCTTGAACTTTGGAGCTTGAACTTTCAGTTGTTGGTAGTCAAGGCTGTGGGTAAAAGTCATCCAGATTTATTAAGAGGAGATGGAGGTCTTACTTCTTGAGTTTCTGGATCCATAGTCATTTGTATCGGTTTTAAAACAAGGGCTTATGGAAGGGTAACCTTGGGATGTTTATGTTTGTTTGTTTGTTTTCAATTGAGAGAAAGAAAGTCTCATTACATTACCACACTAGCCTGCACCTCACTAACTATAGTAGGAACTCACAAATAGACTAGGCTAGCCTCAAACTTGCCTTTGCGCCCTGAAGAATGACATTAGAGGCATGTGCTACAACACTGGGCCAACCTTGATCTTTTTTTTTTTAAAGATTTATTTATTTATTATGTATACAGTATACAGAAGAGAGGGTACCAGATGTCACCATAGATGGTTGTGAGCCACCACATGGTTGCTGGGAATTGAACCCAGGACCTCTGGAAGAACAGTTGGTGCTCTTAACCTTGGAGCCATCTCTCCAGCCCCAACCAACCTTGAGCTTAAGCAAATTTCTTTTATAATAAAATTCAAATCCCAAACTAAATATAGTTAATCTTCAAGAAGTAATCAATGCAAGATAAAATAGCACTTTATAAAATTCTTGCCATGGAAAGGTTGAATAGCTATTAACATTAATTTCTACCTCATCTGATTACTAGTGGGAAACTATAGAATTTTTTGGGGGGGGTTATAACATATGTATTCTTTGTTAAAAATTTCCTCTCTTTGCTCTTATGGACTTGACATCTGCCTTTGGGTTAAAGGTCTAAAGAAGCAAATAAGAAGGGCACATGCTCTTTAATGTCCATCACCTCTTAACACAACTTATTTGCTTATTTATTTTCAGCTTTATGTTAAAACAACGTTTTGAAGGAGTCAGACACTGGATATATATATTTTAATGATGAGGAGAGTTGGAAATATAGGGTTATCACATAGAAAGGCAGACTTGAGAAGATGTGAGAGTGGCTGGAGATATAGCTCAGTGGATAAAAACACACGCTGTTCTTGCAGTGGACCCAAGTTTGCACCTGAGTTAGGTGGCTGACAACTTCATGTAACTGCAGTTCTAGGGAATCTGATACCCTCTTCTGGCCTCTTTGGGTATCTGCAGTCATGTGATACATATATGTGTATGTGTTCATGCACACACAGAGGCACATACACATACAAATAAAATAATAGATCTTTTTTTAAAAGGTCATAAAGTGGGCTTAGTGAGAATTGAATGACCAAGTCCAGGATATTGTGGTTCTAGGAAGATTAGCAATAAAAGGTAAAGTATACATTAATCTCTGGTCATTTTGCATTTTCCACCTGGCTGAGCACCTCCTTCTCTCCAAGGTAAAGGTGAAGTTCAAGGAATAGAAATGTCTTCCTTTAATCTGAGCATCTCCCCGAGGCCTTGTCCTCTTACACAAGGTTACCCTAATGTATAAGGGGTTGTGTTATACATCCCTTCTTTCCAAAACTTCTCCTTCGACTTGCTTTCCTTGCACTGCCACACAAGGATGAGAAGCAGTCTCCATTTGTTAGCAGCTTCCAATACAATCGGCATTGGAACACATTAAAAAAATCAGTGATGAATTTGAATCTCAAAGCAAGCATTTGTGAACAGAACATTGGGCAGAATGAACTTCCTATATACCAGGCATCTTCCTAATGATCTGTGAGATGCCATTGAAATGACCCTGCTCCCAAATTCATTCCTCCCTCCCACATAGCCTTAAGTCCCAATCATTAGAGATTAGTTTCCCCAGATTAAAAGACACAAAGTTTCAGAGAGTTCCTTTTGAAAATTAAATCCCTGGGCATGAGAAGTGAAATACAAAGCAGGGAGGGGAGGGGTTTCAGCACAAATGAATCTATCTGCACCAACAAGTTAGTTTCAAACAGGACAAAGCGAATTGTAGATGCAAAGTGCCTATTAATGAGCAAAAAGGGGACTCATCCGGGGAACAACTTCTCATCCTTGTGTGGAAGTGTGAGGAGAGGAAGTTCAAGGTGATGATGCTTTGGAAAGAAAGGATGCTGTGGCCCTACTTCTTCAATAGGGCAATGTTCTGAGAGAGGGCAAGGAGCCAGAGGGACAGCTGAAGGAGAAGCTTAGTTTGAGTAAAGACATTCCCACTCATGTTGGGGAGGACAGTCAGAATCCTGGGGGTGGGTCAGTGACAGTCCGTGCAGCAGGAGGAGGAACATGGTCTGGTTGGTGAACTTGGAAAAAAGAAAATGAGAGAAACTGGAGAACAATTTCCTATAGTTTAGAATTTGGTATAGAGCTAGTTCTATTTATAATAACTTAAATAAAAGTTGACATTTACTATGTGCCAAATAGTACATGTTCCATGTCACAATTTTTAAAGCATGTATTTATTGTGTACTTGCACAATGTTTTACAAATATTGACTTGATTTTTTAAAAATTTCCCTGTCTACTGTTACTGTTCTACTGTTATAAAGAGAACTTTGATGCAGGTGACTCATAAAAGAAAGCATTTAATTGGGAGCTTGATTATGGTTTCAGAGAATGAGTCCATGAGCATCATGGCAGCAGCAAACAGGCAGGCATTGGGGCAGTAGCTGAGATCTCACATCTGATCCATAAGCAGGAAGGAGGGAAGGAGGGAGGGAGGGAGGGAGGGAGAGAGAGAGAGAGAGAGAGAGAGAGAGAGAGAGAGAGAGAGAGTGTGTGAGTTAGTCTTGGAATCTCAAAGTCCACCCCAAGTGACACACTTCCTCTAATAAGACCACACCTCTAATCCTTTCCAAACAGCTCACCAACTTGGAACCAAACATCCAAATATGTGAACTTATCGAGTCATTCACGTTCAAACCACCACAAAAGATTTATAGTTGACATGTTTTTTTCTTCTCATCTTACAGAACAAGTGACAGATGTAAGTAAGTTAAATAATCCAAGGTCACATGGCTGGTAAGTGAAAAGCTCAGATTCAAACGGGCCTTCTGTTGATGTGTTCATCATTGCTTTGTTCTATGCTCACAATATAGTGCTGTGTATAATATTCCTTTGGTTGTTATTTCATTCAAAAAGTTGTTCATGAAACTAGGACCTTGGAGGTAAGGCTAATTATCCAAGTGTTTCCATGGCAGGAGAGTTTTATATGGATGCAGAAATGTCCAAAGTGAGGCCTTTACAAGCAAACTAGGCCATTTGCTGCCCTGTACTGTGTGTATGAATGCAATAACAATAAACATGAGTGTGGTGAAAATGCTCTCTATATGCTGTAAATAAAGGACTGTTTTGGCCTATGTAGAGCACCGTAGAAGTGGGTGGAGGATCAGAGCACAAACAGATAGAAGGAGGGTGGAGTTAGTCAGTTGCCATCTGAACCCCGAAAAAAAAAAACATGTAAAAAACACAGGTAAGCCACGCCCTAGCCACGTGGTGAGTAGACTAATAAAAATGAGTTAAATTAAGATAAAAGACCTAGCTAATAATGTGCTTAAGATATGGGCCAAACAGTATAAAATATATAAGTGTCTAATTCATTTCTCTGGGGGACAAAAGCCGCTACAGGCCAGGTCCAAAACCTCCGGACCCAAAATGGCCCCCCAAAAACTTACTACAACACATGGGCTTTCTTTCATAGAACTTCAGAATTAGTCAAGAAGTTGTGTGCAGTCTGTAGTTCATTGTCAGGTTGTGTCTCAACAAATCAAGGAATGGGACTCAACACATTTATAGAAAGCACCATCACATTTCAGTGTCAACATGTTGGACACCCCAGTAGTGAGTTGCCTGGGTAAAACCGTGTAAGTAAGTCTGAAAGGAAAAAGAAGTTTCTATTACAGCAACTAACAAAGAAGCCTAGGGAATAGGTATCCACCATGTTTATTATCTGTCTATTTCTAGATTCAAGGAGAGATAGGTAATGGCAAATATTTTCTCCTTGGAGAGATTTGTATTGTTAGCACATGATACAATCAATGTAGAGTAAACAATAATCAAGACTTATTCTAAAGATACCTCAGTTATCCCAAAGATGCATTTGTATTAGCGTTTAAACTCAAATAATTATGCGCAGCACATGTGCACTTTTTAATCCTGCTTTAGTTTTTAAAATTTACAGCTGCAGAGAGCCCTAGGAGATGTTTTTTTAAAAAGAGGATTAAGGCACCGCATCAAGAAGCCCCTGTTTCTAATCAGTAGAATCCATTGTAGCCACAGAATTAAAATTAAATATCATTACACGTTTCTCTAGAAATTTAAGAGAATCTGCAGGTTAAAAACTAGAAAGATGAAAAGCAGCAGGAATGTAGTATGTGGGTGATAACTCCAAGCAAAATCTCTTCTGGGATTTTGTGATGCACATGGTGTTGTCTATCATTCAAACTCTGCCCAGAGACCTACAGGGAAAGGGTGGAAATACCATCAAAGCATAGCGGTTGGTCCAGGAACTCCCCAACCCCCAAACAGTACAGGCTCTTGCCACTCCTCATGGTTTCCCACTAGAACTAGTTTTAAGATCCTCTTGCTGAAGACATCACAAACTGAGGTGGAAACTGTCTTCATAGTGCACAAAGATGCTATGTAGGCTGCTAGGTAAGAAAAGACGCCATTATCTTACTCAATAGTGAAGCCTCTGAATCACAATAATGACCTGCTTAGTAAGAAGCTCCCACTTGACAATAGTGGTATCATTATTAGGCTAGTAACCAGTCATTCTCTGGTTGTATTTAAGGCCAGCTCCACTGGAAGAAATTCATGCCTGGTACTGTAAACCCAATAAAAAAAAATCCCGGAGCCAAGAAGGTCTTTGGCCCTAGGACAGAACTTACTGTATTTATTTAGCTAAACACATATGTCACCAAACTGCTTTCTAAATATTTATGTTTATACCTATAGATGAATGTTACACATAGCCTTATCCAGAGAAACTTCTCTTTGCAATGGACCACAGTAAATATAGAGACTCATGACTGCTCAAGGTCTGAGAATAATTGATGGTTGAGTGCTCAGCCCTAAAAGGACACTTATACCTTTGTGGAACATTGTGGAAGAGAATGAAGAAAGAATGTTAAGATCCGTAAGACAGGCAGAAGGGCTGTGAAATACTGTCTACTGGACATGACACAGATGATGCAATCACAATCTCACAGCAGCTATGGTTCATGTACTGGGCTGTACAAGACTGAGCCTGTCCTCAGGAAGCTGCTCACAGGGTCATCTCCCCACTCTGATGAGATAGATGTTGGGTGCTGGTGATTTCTAGGAGAAATGGAGTCATTGTCTTTCCTGTGTATTATCAGGATCCAGCGCATAGTTCCCAACTCATGATTACACAGTTGTCCCTGGTTCACTGGACAAAATAAGATAATATAAATATAAAAAGTAGGATTGGAAGCAGGGTGTGGACAGGGTAGGAGAGAAATCTAAGAGGGTGGGAGTAAAAGGAACCAGAATGCACTGTGTCCATGTATGAAATTGTCAAAGAAGAAAATTAATGAAAACTATAAACACCCACCATAATCCTTTTTCAGCTTTTAGTACTTACCAGAACAGCATTAGCTGATGATGTGTTGCCGAGGAAGGTGAGAACAGGACACCTTAATTTTAGGTTAAATGAGGTAAAGAATGAATAAAAATGATGTTGTTTTCATACTTTAATAGCAAGACTAGAATAAAAAAAATCCTAGTTTCAAGAAATTATTAACAGAGAGGCAAGAAGTCTTTTCAGCTTTTTTTTGGAGAAGTTTATTTGAAGCCAAACAAAGAACCAGCTCTGGGTTGAAGGTATAGAGCATCCTCTGTAGGAGAAGGCTCTAGGGCAGAAGCAGTGGTGTGTGCAGATATGAAGCTATGCTTCGGAGGTGTTTGGTCATGGCTTAAACCTTGGTGTTGATGACACTTAAGAGAAAGGTTAATTAAAATGTTCCAGGAGATAAAGGAGAAGCTGATGAGTGCTGTTTAGGGCACATTTAAGGACTTGGAGCTCCTTGGGGAAAACTGAGTGAGCAGTTTAATATTGTTTATTAAGTATGAGTTTTGCAAGTATTACTCAGATGGAAGCAATACTTAGCTGGCTGCATGATGAGAGCCACCAACTTAGGGAGGAGTTTACAGCCCTCCCTAAGACCATGGCCTTTGTGGCCTGCAGATTCAAGCCCATGCATCTACCCAGCTGTGCTTATGGATGGGTCTGGTGATCCACAGGGTATCAGGGTGGACTTGATCAGTGAGTATAACCTGTAAAAAAATACACCTGGGGTTTTCACCAACCCCAGAATAATTCAGGCCTCTCAAATCTCCACAGTGGTATATTTCCTATTTCAGAGTTTTACATGTACCCAATTTCTTTCTTTTCTTTCTGATCTGTTAACACAGGATTTTAGACAATCACATTGTGCCTGTATGCTAGAATATAGTGAAGTAATAAAATGTTTTTTATTGGCATGTATTAATATGAAATTATGAATCCATCCATCTGTCTACTATTCACCCACAAACACTTGTTGAGGAGCAGACACAATTGACAATCTGGAAACAGCAGTAAACTAGGGCCTTCTTATTACATTACTTGTGGTGCTAGATAGGAAGAAAGGATAGATTAAAGAAGTGGATAAATAGGAAAGAAAGTGAAAAAAAGAGTAAATGGAAGGTGATAGGGTTTTAAGAGGGCTTGGGGAAACATTATTTATTTTACATTAGTAGTGGATGGTCAGGGAAGGTATCCCTGAGAAAATTGTTTTTAAGCCAAAAACCATAGAATGAGAAGGATCAGCTACTTTAAAGAGCTGGGGAAGTTTTTTTCTGACAGGAAAAAAAGTCCTAAAGCAGAAAACTGGGCATAGAGAAAGCACACAGCGTGGCTGAACGCCAAATAATAAATGAGCAGAGTAAGAGTATGTTGGAGAGGCAGGCAGGGTACTGGGCAGATGGGTCAGTGGACAAAAAGTGCTTGGTGTACAAGAATAAAGACCTGAGTTTGGAGCCCAGCATCTTTGTGTAAAGCATCTGATAATTGTGGGGCACAGTCTAGTCTTAGCACTGGGAAGGCAGAGACAGGAAGGCCCTCAAACTCAGTGATTGAGCAGTTTAGAATCAGTGGCTCCAGGTTCAGTGAGAGACTTTGTCTCAAGAAAGAAGGTGGAGCAGGAGCATGACAGTAGAAGATATTGACCATTGGCCTCTGCATGCACACACATGAGCACACACACACACACACACACACACACACACACACACACACAGACACATTCACACATACATCCACACTCAAATCACTTATAATAAGATATTTTAAAAATAGCTTGCATGGATGTAAAATGAAGGTGTGGTGATATATTTCATATGTAATAAAATCAGCCTGGAATATCAAAAAAAAAGATAAAAAAAGGATACAGATATGATAGAATGTAAGGGTAGATTATTGAATCTACTTTTAAAAAGCAATCACTAGTTTTAAATATTTTACATTGGATTGGATTTTTTGTTTATTGTATACAAATTGTGTATATTGATACAAAGTTGAGATTAATTTTGTTACTGTACATATATTTTTATGCTTGTTTAAGGTATTGTACCTATACAGTTTATCTAACAATGTAATATAAATTTCTGGTTCCTAAAACATTATTATCAACTAATTAGGATATAAAGAAATACAAGTTAGTAGTTAGCCATTACAATCAAATTTATAGTAATATTAGATAAGTTTTAAAGGTCAAACAAAGACATATTTTAGATGAACAGGTTGTCTTCAAACACTTCAGAGATCTACAGAATATGGCATTTAAGATATTTTAACAACATAGGTTCTTATAATTTTTATGATAATGAGACATCTGCTCCTGGCAGCAACAATCTACTTGAGAAAATGATGAACATTCAAGAAACTCCATCTGGAGTTGATCTCTTTGTAGCAAAAGTTCATCACTGGGAAAAAAAAGTGCCCTTGCCTTGACTGGTGACAGTATGATGTCCAAAATGGACAAGCAGGACACACACAAAAAACCCTGCCAAATCCTGCCAGGACAAGGTAGGAAGGTCTTTAAGAATATCCTGCTTCACAGAGAAGTCTGTCTGTCAGATATACTAGGCCTGTAGGCCAAAAATGGATGCTTCAACGATGCAAAGGAAACTTTCATTTTTCACAATTTTTGGAAGTTGCTTGCTTGCATGTCTTGTTTACTTAGTTAATATTATTTTCTTCTTGGGTCTGTGAGGGAGTTGAAGATGAGATAGTTATAGTTTTCTACTAAGAGGTTAAAGTGTATAAGTTTGAGGACATCAAAAGATAGTTTTCAGTTAGTAATATAAGTTAGATAGAAAGTGAATTAGGTTCAATCCTTTGGACTCACCAAAATATGATAAATAATGGAATATTTTCTTTGAATTTGTCAATTGTTAATGGATTGGATATTACTCATGTAATTATTGCTAGTATATATTGCATACAATTATTGTACCAATTGCATATAGTTTTTCTTATGTTAGTTATAACCTTTTTTATTTTTGACACAAAATGGGATATGTGGTGAAATATTTTATATTTAACAAAATCAGCCTGGAATATCAGAGAACAGAATCACCCACAGTCAAGCCATGAGGGTCAGAGAGTGGTGACCCACACTTTTAATCCCATCACTCAGGAGGCAGAGATCTTTCTGTATTTCTGTGAGTTCAAGGCCTAACAACCAAACAGTAGTAGCTCACACCTTTAATCTGAACTCTAAGATTATGATTCAGAGTTGAACCTGGAAGTAAAGCGACTGAGCTGGGAAAGTATTTAAGGCAGAAGAAGCAGAGATTCAGGCATTCTACTCTGTAGGAGCCACCAGCCAGGCAGAGGACCCTTGAAGATAGCATTTACCCTGTTCAGGCTGGGTGAGAATTGACTGTGGTCTGTTTTCTCTTTCTCATATCCCAGCTTTTCCCCAATATCTGACTCTGGGTTTTCATTATATACTAACTAATTCATACAATATGAAGGTTGTAAATTTGTGCACTTAGAATTTATTACAGGGATACTAAAGAATTAATGCAGGATTATTCTAGGGATTACTTTACTATCTATACTATATATTATTTTATAATTATATATTACAATATGATTATTTTATTATACATTTTTAAAATTTAGCTTCTCTGTGCTTTTAAATTGTTTCCTAACTGGCTATTTGTTTTGTTTTGTTTTTGTTTTTGTTTTTTAATAAGAGAAGAAAAAACCCATTCTAACAACTGAAACAAAGCACAGATGGTTTAAAAATGTTTTTCTTTTGAATGTATCATATTAATTTCTAGGCTATTATGCTTGCTTTGATTGCTTGACAAAGTTAATAGCATCTTAAATTTAAAAAACATTGTACAAAATTGTCTGTGCAAATTACAATAACTTAAATTGAACAAAGGCATAAAATATTGCACTTAAATTATTTCTAAATTTAATTTTGTTCTTACAAACAGGAAAGAAAGGGTCTAAAATAAATTAAAATAGAATGATATTAGAAAAAATTGTATCGGATAAGTGTGCCCTTCTGATGAAGTGTTTCACTGTGTCATCTATATCACTAAGCTGAATTGAACTCTGGGTGATCCTGGAAGAGGAAAGAGAGGGAGAGGGAGAGGGACAGAGAGAGACAGAGAGAGAAGCAGACATACAAAAAATCAGACAGACAGACAGAGGCAGAGAGAGATAGAGACAAAGAGAGACAGATAGAGACATAAACAGAGAGAGACAGAGACAAAAACAGAGATAGAAACAGTGAGAGACAGGCACAGCGAGACAGACAGACACAAAGAGACAAACACAGAAAGACAAAGACACAGAGGCAGAGGCACACACACACACACACAC
>PVIH01014653.1:0-52822 GCA_004025045.1 Sigmodon hispidus | reverse complement strand
AATCAAAACAACTTTGAGATACCACCTAACACCTGTTAGATTGGCTAAGATAAAAGGTACAGATGACAGCCTATGCTGGAGAGGATGCTGAGCAAGGGGAACACTCCTCCATTGTTGGTGGGATTGTAAGCTTGTTCAGCCACTTTGGAATACAATATGGAGGTTTCTCAGAAAATTGAGAATCAATCTCCCCAAGGACACAGCAATACCACTTCTGGTTGTATACCCTAAAGATGCACATTCACACTCCAAAGGTATTAGCTCAACTATGTTCATAGCAGCATTATTTGTAATAGCAAGAACCTGGAAATAACCTAGATGTCCCTCAACTGAAGAATGGATTAACAAACTGTGGTACATCTACACAATGGAATACTACTCAGCAGTAAGAAAAAAATGATATCCTAAAATTCACAGGCAAATGGATTGATTTGGAGAATATCCTCCTGAGCGAAGTATCACAATCTCAGAAAGATAAGCAGGGGATGTACTCACTCACTAGTGGTCTCTAAACAAACAAACAGGAAAAAAAGCCAAACATGCCCAAGCAGCAAACCACAACCATTGAACAGCTTGGGATCAGAAACACCCTGGACTGACCCTTCAAACCCCAGTCCATCTATAGGAACACCTGACTCGCTCTTGAGGGAGGGGGGACAAAACTGGATTTGGCCGGGAGTGAAGACTGATCCAAGCATTATTGGGCCAGTGTGACCATAGGACTGTCTGCTCCCTGCCCAGGGAGGGGATGGGGAGTTGCAGAGAAGAAAAATGATCAGATGTGGTGGGAGGGGGAAGAGACTTTCAATAAGGATATATAGGGATGGAAAAAAAAATTCAGAGGGAAAGCTGAACACAAAGAAAATATATGTGTAGTAATCTTATTTGCATTTCCACCCTTGATATGCCATGCTTATGATTATTATACTCTGTATAGTTATTGTTAACTCTTCGGCATTTTTAAATTCTTTTTTCTGTTTTTTTGATAAATACAAAATAAAGAAGGAAAAAAAATAAAAATAAAAATAAAGTAACCACAACTTCTAGAAAAGAAAATCTATCTTAAAAAAAAAAGACACAATTTGAGGCAAAGGTAGAAGTAGAAAATCTGAAGAAAAGAGCTGAACTACAGATACAAGCATAACCAACAGAATCCAAGAGATGGAAGACAGAATCTCTGGAGTGGAAAACTCAGTAGCAGAAAAAGATACATCAGTAAAACAAAATACTAAAACCAAAAAAGCCATGACACAAAATGTTCAGGAAATCTGAGACACCATGAAAAGACCTAACTTGACAATAATAGGAATAGAAGAAGGAGAGGAATATCAACTCAAAGGCACAGATAATATATTCAATAAAATTATAGTCAAAACTTTCCTAACTTATAGAAGGAAATGTCTATAAAGACACAAGAAGCTTACAGAACACCAAATAGATATGATCCTAAAAAACAATTTGCTAGTCACATAATAATCAAGCCACAAAACATACAGAACAAAGAAAAAAATTTTAAGAGTTGCAAAAGAAAAGGGGCAACTTAGTTATAAAGGCAGACCCATCAGAATAACACCTGACCATTCAATGGAAACAGTGAAAGCAAGAAGGGCTTGGTCAGAATTTATACAGACATTAAAAGAGCATGGCTGCCAACCTAGACTACTGTACCCTGCAAAATTATCAGTCCCCATAGATGGAGTAAGTAAGATATTTCATGACAAAGTCAGACTGAAACAATATCAATGGACTCAACTCACCTACAAAAAGACACACACTAACAAGATGATACAAAAACAGAAGCCATCCTTCTGCTGCATACAAGAAACACACCTCAACCACTAAGACAGACACAGGCTCAGAGTAAAGGGTTGGAAAATGATTTTCCAATCAAATAGGCCTGAGAAACAAGCTGGGGTTGTCATCCTAATATCTAGCAAAGTAGACTTTAAGCTAAAAGCAATTAAAAGGGACCAAGATGGACATTGCTTATTTGTGTTTTCTATTATTGTATCTATGAATATTCTAACATTAGCACAGTTATCTTTTAGGTTGAACATCAAGATTGAGAGGTCATAGAGGCTTCAAAGCAGTCTTTATTACTGTGTAATTTACCTGATTTTTAACTAATCATTGAAGTTTAGAATAAATATACCCCCAAAATTTATTTCCTCCATGTTTATAATTTTTATATTTTTCTGTATGACTTTGAGTAAAAATGTCTCTAAATGTCTCTGCTTTTACATTGTGATAATGTTCAGAAATGGTTTCTTAACCTAGACTGCTTAGACATAGGAAGAATACTGCATAAACAATTTCTGACTCCCTAAATAAAATTCACATGCTTTCTTTGTTAGTAAAATGCCATTGTTTTAGAAACAAATCCCATACTTTACTTTTTTTCTTTTTATTATGAATAAAGTCATTTTTATGCATGTTAAAAATATAAGGTTTACAATGATATTTGGAACAATATTTTAATTAGAGTTGTTTATACTTATAGGTTTTTCCATATATACAATTGCTCCCTCCTCCTAATTCTTTCCAGTCCTCCTTCAGTTTCCCCTACCCCATCACCCCATCCATTCCCCAAGGAGAGCATGGAGTTCCAAGGTGGGTCAGTTCAGTCTGGCACACCCAGATGAGGTAGGACCAAGCCACTCATCCTTGTATTAGGGCTGAGTTCAGTGTTCCTCTGTAAGGAATGGGCTCTGAGATATCAGTTCAGGTAACAGGAACATAATCTGATCCTACTACAAGAGACTCCACAAACTGCTCACCATTTGACAGGTTTTTATTTATTTTTATTTTTATTTTTTTTTACCTTTGGAGGATTTAGTACCTTTCCATGAAAATTCTCCAGGGATGGTTTTTGATTCAGTGAGCTCCCAATAGCTTGGGTCAGCTGTCTCTATGGGTCTCCTCCTCATGATCTTTATTCATTTTCTCACTTACTCTCTCCACTCTCTTTTTTCAGCTAGACTACTTCTGTCTCTATTCATTTCTGGATGAAGGATCTATAATTATACTTAGGGTGGTCATTCATTTGATTGTATGGGAGGTTCTGTTTAGGCGCCCTCTCTACTATTGCTTAAAGTCCAAACCAGGAAAGTCTTGTGGGATCTTGGAGATTTCCATTGCACGAGGTTTTTCTCTAACTCTACAATGGTGCCTTCTACCAAGGTGTCTATTTTTTTTCTCCCTTTCTGTTGCTCCACTCACTCAACTATCTCCTTCTCTCCTGATTTGTTACCATTTCCCCTTGCTCAATCCCTGTTATGATCAATTTACTCAGGAGATCTCTCTTTCACCTACTCAGGGTGATCCCTGGATGTCTGTCTTAATTTCTTTCTGTTACCAAGCTGTTCAATGGTTTGTAGTGTAGATATTCTTTGTTTTATGTCTAAAGATCCCTGCTGTGTGAGTTCATACCATGTCTATCTTTCTGGGACTGTGTTACCTCAATCAGGATAATACTCTCCAAAACTATCCATTTGCCAGAAAACTTGTGATGTCTTTTTAATTTTTTTTTATTTTATTGTTTTTTGCTGAGTAGTACTCCATTGTGTAAATGTAGCACAATTTGTTAATCTACTCTTCAGGTGAGGAGCATCTATCAAGGTTGTTTCTAGGTTCTGGATATTATAAATAATGCTGATATGAACAGAGTTGAGGTAATGCTCTTAGAGTAAGAATGTACATCCTTTGGGTGTATGCTCAATAGTGGTATTGATGAGTCATTGGAGTGAGTGATTCCCAGTTTTCTGAGGAACAACTATACTGCTTTACAAAGTGACTGAACAAGTCTATATTTCCACCAGCAATAAAAAAGTGTTTCCCTTGCCTCACACCCCCTCCAGCATAAACTGTCATTTCTGTTTTTTATCTTAGCCATTCTCACAGGTGTAAGATGATGTCTCATTTTTTACAAAGAAGCCAAAAATATACAATGAAAAAAATAGTATCTTTAACAAATGTTGCTGGCATAACTGAATGATAGGATGTAGAAGAATTCAAATAGATCCATATCTATCATCCTGCACAAAACTCAAATGTAAGTGGATCAAAGACTTCAACATAAACACAGCTACACTGAACTTGAAAGAAAAAATGTAGGAAATATTCTTCAACACATTGGTACATTTGACCACTTTCAAAATATAATACCAGTATCATAGACACTAAGAACAACAATCAATAAGTGGGATCTCCTAAAACTGAGAAGCTTCTGTAAGGCAAAAGGTACAGTCAATATGACAAAATGACAACCTACAGAATGGGAAAAGTTCTCCACTAACCGTACATCTGACAGAAGACTACTCTGTAAAATATATAAAGAATTCGAGAAACTAGAAGACAAAAACCCAAACAATCCAATTAAATGATGGGCTGCAGAGCTAAATAGGGAACTCTCAACAGAAGAATTATAAATGGATGAAAGACACTTAAAAAATTGTTCAACGTCATTATCCATCAGAGAAATGCCAATCCAAAGAACCTTGAAATAATTTTAGTATCTTAAAATTACAGAATATTATTATTTAAAGACATCTAACTATACATATGAAAACTATGGAAATTGCTTTTCTCACTTTATTCAAAAAATAAAATTTGGCAATAAGTATTGTGAAGTATTAGTGAGAGACTGAAAGGGAGACTGTCACTCTATTTTCCTGGGTGGAAAGGGCCATAACAACTCTCTGGCCCTCTTTTTTTGCTTCCTCCCTTTGTCATCTTTCTCCCTCTGAGCCTGATAGGAAACTCTATGTTCTAACCCCAACTTCCACCCCACATCACACCAAGGCCCTGGGCATGCTGTACGTAGACTTCACTCAAAACCAAATTTGGGCTCAATTGGTGGTCTTGAAGCAATTAACTCAAGTAGATCTCATCAAATAGAAAAAAAAAATCCATTCAGGAAAAAACCATCCAGGAAAGCAGGTGGGCTAAATTCAGAATTTACTTTTTCCTTCTCTCTTCCAAATCCAATTCCCCAGTCTTATCTCTAGCCTAAAGCAGAACACTTGTTGTGGCCTCTCCTAAAACATGAATAAAATTTCCAAGAGATAAAACAAATCCTTGTAAACACCCTGGTTTCTCTCCCCTGGTAGACCCTTCATCTCTAACCCTCCTGGCCTATTTTATTTCTAGGTGTTAGCTCCTAACACTTCAGATAACATTTTACTTTGAACACCCATAGACATACCTAGCAAGATAGAAAAAGTTTGCTATATAATACACAAATATCACACTCACTGATATCAGTGAACATAAAGAGCCTCAATTCTCAAATAATAAGAAATACACTAATATAATTTATATGAAAAAATAGTATCTATCTCTCTGCTGCATCCAAGAAACATTTCTTAACGTCAAGGATAAATGTCCCCTAATGTTAAAAAAAGATACAAAAAAAATCTCAGTAAATTGATTTAAGAACCAAGATAGTGTAGTCATTTTAATATCTGACAAAATAGACTTCAAACCTAAACTAATCAAAAGAGATAAAGAAAGACAACATACTCATCAAAGGAAAAGTACACTGGGAAGATATTGTGATTCTTAACATCTATGCACCCAACTTGTTAAAGAAATATCACTACAGCTTAAGGCACATATTAACTCTCACATACTGATAGTGGGGACTTTAATACCCAACTCTCACAAACACACATGTCATCCAGATGAAAACTAATCAAAGAAATAGTGGACCTAACTGACATTATAAACCAAATGGATCTGACAGATATTTATCAAACATTTCGACCAAACATAAAAGAACATACCATATTCTTAGGAATTTGTGGAACTTTTGCCAAAATTGACCACATGCTCATACATAATGAACATCTCAACATTTACAAAATATTAAAGTGATTCCTATCATAACAATATAGATTAAAGCTTTATATCAACCAGATCAAAAACAAAAGAAAGCTTGCAAACTTATGAAAACTGAACAACTGAATGAAAAATAGTTTAAGACAGAAATAAAGACATTATAGAATTTAATAAAAATGAATATACAGCATAATCATACTCAAGACACAATGAATGTGTCCCAACAGGAAAATTCACAGTACCATTGCTTACATTTTGTTTTTTAATAGAGGAGAAATCTCAAATTAGCAGCTTAATAGAACACCTGAAATTCCTACAACAACAAAAAATAAACACACACAGAGTAACTGGGAAGAAATAATCAAAATCAAGATTGAAATGAATAAAACAAAAACAACAATAAAATACAATATATAAAATAAAGAATTAGTTATTTGAGAAAGTCAGTAAGATAGACACTTGTGCTCAATAAGAAAAAAACAGACAGACTCCAAATTATGAAAAGTATAGATGAAAAAGCACAAGACACTGAAGAAATCCAGAGAATTATAAGAAAATATTTTTAAAAACTACAATTTACCAAATGGAATATCAAAAAGAAGTTAATAATGTTTTTGCTAGATACTACTTTTCAAAGTTAAATAAAGATTAGATAAGCAATTTAAATAGACCTAAAACAACTAGTGAAGTAGAAATAGTCATTAAGAGTTCCCTGCCATCCTTCTGCAAAAAAACCAAACCAAACAAACAAATAGCCCAGGGCCTAATGGTTATATGACAATTCTACTAGACTTACAAGGAAAAGTTAATGCCAATATTGCTCAAATTATTTCACAAAATAGAAAGAGAAGAAATATTTTTCAATTTATTTTATGAGGCCATAGTTAACCTGATACCCAAAGCACATAAAGATCCAACAAAGAAAGAGAATTACAGACGAATGTTCCTTATAGATATGAATGCAAAAATTCTTAATAAAATACTTACAAACAAAATTTCTAAGAAATCAAAAAGATTTTCCACCAGGACCAAGCAGGTTTTATTCTAAAGATACTGGGAAGGTTCAAAATATTAAATTTGAGAGGTGAGCAGGTTCCAACATCTGATCACCCATCCCGCCTGCCCAGAAGGTAGCATTCCGGAAAAGGGTCAATCTGTACACTTTTATCCAGACTCTCCTTAGCAGACAGGAGTAGAGTTTAGCTGTGAGGGGCTCCTTCAGTCACACAGAAAGGAAGGGACCTTGCACGGCGGGCCCCCCTCCAACTGCATCAGCAGAGAAGGACTGAGGAATCTGAAATTCAGACCTCCTCCAGGGTTAAGCAGGTTCTGGTACCTGATCCCCTATCCCGCCTTTCTGGAAGGCTGCCTTCCTGAGCCAGGGTCAATCTGTAGAGTATGATCCCAGACTTTCCTTAGCAGACAAGACTAGGGTTTGGCTGTAAGGGTCTCATTCATCCACACCTAGGAGAGGGGACTTTGCACAGCCAGCCCTGCCTCCAGGGCAAACTGCATCACCAGAGAAGGACTGAGACTTTGAAATTCAGACCCCTGTCCAGAGCAGAGTCAGAGATCAAACAGACCCATTGCTAAGAGGAGAAAGGAGACACACAAGTCCTCTTGCCGCAAGTGACTAGGAGATGACTAATTGTGAACCACTGAAGTCATGGGCAGATAACACTGCAAAAATACATATAATACTATAAAAAACAACTAAGCAACACCAGAAGAAACTGGAAGTTCTACAACCACAAGGCCTGGACAGAGCAATGAAGAGGAAACAGAAGAAACTGCACTAAAAACAACTTTATGAAGATTATTGAACCTTCAAAGAAGAAATAAAAAATTTCCTTAAAGAAATAGGAGAAAATACAAACAAAAAATTGGAAGCAATGAACAAATTCTTAAAAGAAAAAAAAGAAAAGGTAAACCAAAAAATGAAAGAAACATTCCAGGAACTAAAAACTGAAAGAGAAGCAATAAAAAATGCACAAAATGAGGCAAAGATGGAAATAGAAAACCTGAAGAAAAAAGCTGGAAACACAGACATAAGCATAGCAAACCGAGTTCAAGAGATAGAAGATAGAATCTCTGAAGTGGAAGACTCAGTAGCTCAACTAGATATTTCAGTCAAAGAAAATACTAAAACCAAAAAAGTCACAAAACAAAATGTTCAGGAAATCTGAGACATCATAAAAAGATCTAGCTTGAGAATAATAGGAATAGAAGAAGGAGTAAATTACCAGCTCAAAGGCATAGATAATGTATTCCATAAAAATATAGAAGAAAACTTCCCTAACTTAAAGAAGTAAATGCCTATAATGATACAAGGTTACAGAACACCAAATAGATAAGACCTCCCAAAAAAGTTTGCTTGTCACATAATAACCCAGCCATGAAACATACAAAAAAATTTTAAGAGCTACAAAAGAAAAGGGCCAACTTACTTATGAAGGCAGACCCAACAGAATAACACCTGACTATTCAGAGGAAACAAATGAAAGCAAGAAAGGATTGGTCAGAAGTTGTACAGACACTAAAAGAGCATGGATGCCAACCTGGAATACTATAACTAACAAAGTTATCAATCACCATAGATGGAGTAAACAAGATATTTCATGACAAAGTCAGACTGATACAATACCTATCTACCAAACCAGCCCCCCAGAAAGCATTAGAGGGAAAACTCCAAACTAAGGATCCCAGATACATGCAAGAACTCACAAACAATCAATAATCCCACAGAAGTATAGCCTAGAGAAAGGAAATGCATACAAGCTACTATGAAAAATAGCAAGAAATATCAATCAGTAGTCACTAATATCCCTTAAAATCAATGGACTCTACTCACCTATAAAAAGACACACACTAAGAAGATGGATATAAGAACAGAATCCATCCTTCTGCTGCATACAAGAAACAAACCTCAACCACAAAGACAGACACAGGCTCAGAGTAAAGGATTGAGAAAACATTTTCCAGTCAAATAGTCCTAAGAAACAACCTGGGGTGGCCATCCTAATATCTAAAAAGTACACTTTAAGGTAAAAGCAATGTAAAGGTACCAAGATGGTCATTACTTATTCATTACAGGAATAAGAGGCCAAGAGATTTCATTCCTGAATAATTATGTTCCTAATATAAGGGCATCTAACTATTTAAAAGAAACACTACTAAACCTCAAATCCCACATCAATTCTAATAGCCTAATAGTGGGAGACTTCAATATCCCACCTTCACCCCTTGATAGGTCAACTAGACAGATACTCAATGGAAATAAGGAGTCTAACAGAGGTTATGATGAAAATGGATTTAAAAAATATTTACAGACGCTTTCACCCAAATGCAAAGGAATATACATATTTCTCAGCTCCTCATTGAACTTTCTCTAAAATTGACCATATAATTGCTCATAAAGCATATGTCAACAGAAACAAAACAATAGAAATAATCCTTTGCACCATATCAGACCACCAGGGACTAAAGTTAGAGTTAAACAATATCAAAAATCACAGAAAGCCTACCAACTCATGGAAACCAAAAATCATGCAGATGAACCACCTCTGGGTCAAGAAAGAAATTAAGAAAGAAATCAATGTCTTTCTAGAATTTAATGAAAATAAATGCACAATGTATTCAAATTTGTGGGATGCAATGAAAGCAGTCTTAAGAGGAAAATTCACAGCACTAGATGCCTATTTGAAAAATATAGAGAAATTCCACACTAGAGAACTAACAGCACAACTGAAAGCCTTAGAACAATTAGAAGCAAACTCACCTAGAAGGAGTAGATGGCAGGAAATAATCAAACTTAGATCTGAAATCAATAAAATTGAAACAATAACAACTATACAAAGAATCAATGAATCAAAGAGTTGGGTCTTTGAGAAAGTCAGCAAGATAGATAAGCCCTTATCCAAACTATTCAAAAAACAGAGAAAGAGTATCCAAATAAACAAAATCAGAAATGAAAAGGGGGACATAACAACAGACCCCCAGGAAATAAGAGAATTATTAGATCATACTTTGAAAATCTATATTCCACAAAAATGGAAAACCTACAAGAAATAGACAGGTTTTTGTACAGGTATCATTTACCAACATTAACTGAAAACCAGATAAATTGCCAAAACATCCCTATAACCTTTAAGGAAATTGAAGCTGTCATTAAAAGCCTCGCACACCCAAAACAAAAAGCCCAGGTTAAGAAGGTTTAAGTGCAGAATTTTAACAGACATTCAAAGAAGAATTACTACCATTACTCCTCAAAGGATTTCACACAGTAGAAACTGAAAGAATATTGTCAAATTCCTTTTAGGAGGCCACAATTACCCTAATACCAATGCCACTCAAAGACACAACGAAGAAGGAGAATTACACCAATCTACCTCATGAATATTGATGTTAAAATTCTCAACAAAATTTTGGCAAACCATACACAGCAATAAATAAAAAATAGAATCCACCATGACCAAGTAGGTTTCATCCTAGAAATGCAGTGATGGTTCAACATACGAAAAACCAGAAACATCATTCATTATATAAGGACACTAAAGAAAAAAACCTCACATGATCATATCCTTAGATGTTGAAAAAGGCTTTGAGAAAATCCAACACTCCTTTATAATAAAAGCTCTGGAGGGATCAGGAATACAGGGAAAATATTTCAATATAATAAAGGTGATTTACCAGAAGTCGACAGCCAACATCAAACTTAATAGAGAAAAGCTCAAAGCAATGCCACTAAAATTAAGAACTAATCAAGGATGTCCTCTCTCCCCTTATCTATTCAATATATTTCTCAAAGTTTTCACTAAAGCAATAAGGGAAGAAAAGGAGATTAGGGGGATACAATTTGGAAAAGAAGAAGTGAAACCATCTCTATTTGCACATGATATGACTGTATACATAAGTGACCCAAAAAATTCTATCAGGTAACTTCTACAGTTGATAAACACCTTCAGCAATGTAGAAGGATACAATATTAACTCAAAGAAACCAGTAACCTTTCTATACACCAAAGATAAAAGGGCTGAAATATAAATAAGGGAAACATCATCCTTTATAATAGATGCAAAAAGCATTACATATCTTGGAGTAACAATAACCAGAGAAGTAACAGATCTATTTGACAAAAATTTTAAATCAGTGTAGAAAGAATTTGAAGGGAATATTAGAAAATGGAAACCTCTCCTATTTTCCTGGATAGGTAGGATCAACATAGTAAAAATGACAATCCTACCAATAGCAATCTACAGATTAAATGTACTGCCTATGATAATCCCAACACAATATTTCTTGGACCTTGAAAGAATAATACTCAACTTCATTTAGAATAACAAGAAAGCCATGATTGCCAAAACAGTTTTACTCAACAAAATAAACTCAGGACGCATCATCATCCCTGACTTCAAGGTATACCCTAGAGCTACAGTAATAAAATCAACCTGGTACTGGCATAAAAACAGACTTGTAGATCAAAGGATTTGAATGGATGACCCAGGCATTAACCCAAAAACCTATGAACACCTGATCTTTGACAAAAAGGTCCAAAATATTCAATGGAAAAAAAGATAGCATCTTTAACAAATGGTGTTGGCATAGCTGGTTGGTAGTGTGCAGAAAAATGCAAACAGATTCAAGTCTGCACAAAACTCAAATCCAAGTGGATCAAGACCTCAACATAAACCCAGCCACTCTGAACTTGATAGAAAAGAAAGTAGGAAACACCCTCCAACGCATTGGCACAGGCGACCACTTCATAAATGTAACACTATGGTACAGACACTAAGAACAACAATCAATAAGTGGGACCTCCTAAAAAAGAGAAGCTTCTGTAAAATCAAGAACACTGTCAATAGAACAAAACGACAGCATACAGAATGCAAAAAGATTTTCACCAACCCAGAAGTGATAGAGGACTGATCTCTAAAATATATAGAGAACTCAAGAAACTAGAGCATAAAATCTTGAACAACCCAATACAAAAATGGGGATCATAGGTTTTTGGGTTAATGTCTGGATCCTCAATTCTATTTCATTGATCCACAAGTCTGTTTTTATGCCAGTACCAGGCTGTTTTTATTACTGTAGCTCTATAGTATAGTATGAAGTAGTATAGTATAGTATGAAGTCAGGGATGGTGATACCTCCTGAGGTTCCTTTGTTGAGTAAAATTGTTTTGGCAATTCTGGCTTTCCAGTTATTCCAAATAAAATTGAGTATTGTTCTTTCAAGGTTCAAAAAATATTGTGTTGGGATTATGATGAGCAGTGCATTGAATCTGTAGATTGTTTTTGGTAGAATTGCAATAATTAGGTAGAATTCCTATCCAACAACATGGGAGTGCTTTCCATTTTCTGATATCCTCTTCAATTTGATATTGGATATTAGGGTAATTGTGGCCTCATAAAAGGAATTTGGCAATATTTCTTCAGTTTCTACTGTGTGAAATAGTTTGAGGAGTAATGGTAGTAATTCTTCTTTGAATGTCTGGTAGAATACGGCACTGAAACCATCTGGACCAGGGCTTTGATTTTTGGGGAGGCTTTTAATGACAGCTTCAATTTCCATAAGGGTTATAGGCCTGTTTAGGTAATTAATCTGATCTTCATTTAATTTTGGTAGATGATACCTATGCAGAAAGTTGTCCATTTCTTCTAGGTTTTCCATTTTTGTGGAATACAGATTTTCAAAGTATGATCTGATAATTCTCTTATTTCCTGGGTGTCTGTTGTTATGTCCCCCTTTTCATTTCTGATTTTGTTGATTTGGACACTCTGTCTCTGTGATTATTTTGGATAGGGCTTATCTATCTTGTTGACTTTCTCAAAGAACCTACTCTTAGATACACTGATTCTTTGTATTGTTCTTTTTGTTTCAATTATATTGATTTCACCTCTAAGTTTTATTATTTCCTGCTGTCTACTCCTTCTAGTTGAGTTTGCTTCTAATTGTTCTAAGGCTTTCAGCTGCGCTGTTAGGTCTCTAGTGTGGGATTTCTCTAGGTTTTTCATATAGGCATCTAGTGCTAGAATTTTCCTGAGACTGCTTTCATTGTGTCTCACAAGTTTGGAAATGTTGTGGATTCATTTTCATTAAATTCTGTTGTCATATATTTTTTGGGCCGTTTGGCACTGGAGTTTGTATTCTGGCACCAACTTTAAGTTTATATTAATGAATTAGAATTTACTTTTCTTTTTAAATTATTTTTATATCATATCCTCCTCCCTCCTTTTTTTAGATTGACTATGACCATTAATTATTTATAATGAAAACAAACATTAATAAGTATTATTTTTGGGAAATTGGACGAATTTATTTTATCATTATTTGTTGTTAAAGGATGATGACAATCTATGGGATTTTGAAATTGGATTATCTCAACTGGCTTCTTGGAAGCTGAGAATATTTGTTTAGGTGGTTTTGGCAAATGGAACCACATTTGCCTAGAACCAATTTATAGCTTTTGAACTTTTGTGAAGACAAAAGCAGATAAGCTTGCGCCACTCTGCCGCTTCCTGCTAGCCACTAGTGTGGACTTAGAAAATGTTTTTAGAAAAAACATTTTTAATTGTTTTTTTGTTTAGTATAAGCAAAATCCTTAATTCAATCACACTTGTGCCAATTTTGTCGTGAAATGTATGAGTTTAAGCTGTGTGTCGAGGACGCGCCATTTTTAAATTTTTGTTTAAACATCATGTTGTCTCTGTTTTATAAATTAATTTAAATATGTAATTTAGAAAGCTGTTTTTGGCTTTGTTTTAGTGATTTAGAATGTTTTTTAAGCTTTTTAAACTTTTTTAGGCTTTATGTAGGTGTGTGGCCCCATGTTGGGCACCATCTGTTGTAGTATGTTTTTTTTTTTTGGCCCGTTTGGCGCTGAAGTTTGTAACCTGGCATGTGTGTGGCAGAGGTTTGGAACCTGGTTCACGCGGAAGTCTTTGTCCCCCAAAAATTGAATTATATGCTTATATCTTTTATATTGTTTGGCCCATGTCTTAAGCTCTTTTATCTTAATTGAACTTACTTTTATTAATCTTTCTGCCACGTGGCTCAGCCCATGGCTGGCCAATACCTCCTACATGTCTATTCCTTTGGGGGGTCATATAGAGATTGGCAAACTCCACCCTTCTTCTTACCGGCTTGTGCTCTGATTTTCTACCCATTTCTATGGTGCTCTACATAGGCCAAAACAGTCATTTATTTACAGCGTGCAAAAAACATTCCACCACAAAATTCTAGGAAGACTTTGATTTCTTTCTTAATTTCTTCCTTGATTCAGAGATTGTTCACCTGAGTAATGTTTAGTTTCCATGAGTTGGTAGGCTTTCTTTGATTTTTGATGATGTTGAACTCTAACTTTAGGCCCTGGTGATCTGATATATTACAAGGGATTATTTTCATTTTTGGTATCTGTTGACATTTGCTTTATGACCAATTATGTGGTCAATTTTGGAGAAAGTTCCATGAGGAGCTGAGAAATTTGTATATTCCTTTGCATTTGAGTGGAAGCTTCTGTAGATATCTATTAAATCCATTTGCATCATAACCTAGTTTGGACTCCTTATTTCTCTTTTGAGTCTCTGTCTGGTTGACCTATCTAGGGTTGAAAGTGGGGTATTGAAGTCTCCCACTATTATGGTGTGAGAATTGATGTGGGATTTGAGCTTTAACAGTGTTAAAGCTAACCCTAACCCTAACCCTAACCCTAACAGTACACCTACCTATGTAAAAGACCTCAACATAAACCCAGGACTTCAACCTTGATAGAAAAGAAAGGGGGAGATACACTTTATGAATTGACAAAGGCGACCACTTTCTAAATATAACACCAGTGACACAGACACTAAGATCAACAATCAGTAAGTGGGATCTCCTGAAGCTAGGAAGCTTTTGTAAAGCCAAGGACACTGTCAATAGGACAAAACGACAGCCTACAGAATGGGAAAAGATTTTTACCACCCCTACAAGTTCTAGAGGACTGATCTCTAAGATACATAAAGAACTCAATAATCTGGAGCCCAAAACCTTGAATAATCCAATCAAAAACTGGGGTTCAGATCTAAAAAGGGAATTCTCAGAAGAAAAATTACGAATGGCTGAAAGGTACCTGAAAAAGTACTCATCATCTTTAGCCATCATAGAAATGCAAATCAAAACAGCTTTGAGATACCACCTGACACCTGTTAGATTGGCTAAGATAAGACACAGATGACAGCCTATGCTGGAGAGGATGTGGAGCAAAGGGAACACTCCTCCATTGTTGGTGGGATTGTAAGCTTGTTCAGCCACTTTGGAATACAATATGGAGGTTTCTCAGAAAATTGAGAATAAATCTTCCCAAGTATCCAGTAATACCATTTCTGGGTGTATACCCTAAATAGTCACAATTGCACATCTAAGGCATTAGCTCAACTATGTCCATAGCAGCATTATTCATAATAGCAAGAACCTGGAAACATCCTAGATGCCCCTCAAGTGAAGAATGTATTAACAAACTGTGGTACATCTGAACAACAGAGTACTACTTAGCAGTAAGAAAAAAATGATACCCTAAAGTTTGTAGGCAAATAGATGGATTTGGAGAATATCATACTGAGCGAGGTATCTCAAACCCAGAAAGATGAGCAGGGGATGTACTCACTCATTAGTGCTCTCTAAACAAAAAAGCAAAAAGCAAAGCATGTCCAAGTTGCAAACAACAACCCCTGAATAGCTTGGGATCTGAAACACCTTGGATTGACACCTTGGATCTCTCTCCCTCTAGAGCAACACCTGACTCAGTGTTGATGTTAGGGTGAGAAAACTGGATCTGTCATGAGTGGATGCTGAACTGAGCAATATTGGGACTTTGGGACCTCCTGCTCTTGCTGGGATAGGAGATTTTGGGGAGATGTGGAGAAGAGAGAGTGGCTGGAGGGGGTGGGAGTGGGAGGGAAGCTTGAATAAGGACATACACGGATAGAAAATGTGACTTCATTCATAATAAAAAAAATAATGATTAAAAAAAATTAAGGGAAAAATATCATAGCTATTGGCTTTTGTACCAAATTGTGTAGCACAAAAGCTGCTCATGCTGTCATTAGTGATACTAAAGTTGTCTAAGCTGTCTGTGATTGCTTCCAGGGATTCAGTGTCTAAAAACATTGGAAGACAAACACCTGAGAAGACTAGCTCAGCCTTCTTCCTCAAGGGTTACTGGGACAATGTAAAACAACTGATACGAATCTTCTTCAAACACAAGATTTTCAGAGGCAATAGTAAAAATAATTACACCTCATATACAAATAGATGTATTGTTTGGTCCAGCTATAACTTAGTTTCATTAAATTTCCAGTATGCTTTCATTCTTAAAATAAAAATAAGGAGTCAAGTATAAAAAAAACCAAAAGAATACTAAAATGAAAAAATATAATCCACCATATAAACACTGAAAAAAAATGATCATCTTATTTAGTGCAGAGAAAGCTTTTGAAAAAAAATTTGCATTCTTTCATGAAACATTTTTTGGTAAGACTAGTGATACAAGTAACAAACCTTAGTATAACAAAGAAAGTTTACAGTAAGTCTATAGTCTGTGTCAAGTTAAGTAGAGAAAAACCTACACAATCGTACTAAAAGTGAGTAGAAAATAAGGGTTATTTTTCTCCATACCACTTTTGTGGAATACTTGTAGTCTTGGTAAGAACATTTGAAAAAAATGAAGAAGATCAGAGTGAAACAAAGGAAAGGAAGAAGTCAAACTATATTTATTTGCAGGTGATAATATTACATATGTAAGTGACCCTAAAAATTTATACTGGGAAATTCTTGAAGCTGATAAACAGTTTAAACAAAGAAGACTGATTCAGAATTTATTGCAAAAGCTTAATAGAGCTTCTATATACAAATAACAAAGTGATTGAAAATGTAATCACAAAATACATTTTTACAACAGTCTCAAAAAATATTAAAAAAAAATCTAGGGGTAAATCTAACCAACCAAATGAGAAACTTTTTGTTAAAATATTTAAAGCATTGAAGAAATAAATTAAAGAAGATATCAGAAGATGGAAGGATCTCCCATGCTTATGGAATTTTAGGGTTAATATAGTAAAAATGGCCACCATACTAACAGCAATCTATAGGTTAATTTTAAGCCTCATCAAAATTTCAGCAAAAGTCTTCATAGATCTGGAAAAGATATTGTCAGGTTTGTATGAAAAGCAAAACAAAACAACAATGTACACACACAACAAAAACAACAACAACAACAAAGCAGAATACCTTAAGCAATTCTGATTATAGAGGAACTACTGGATATAGCACTGTCATCGATTTCAAATTGCACTACAAAAGTACAGAAATAGAAATAGCATGCCATCAATGAAAATACAGACACCTTAATCAATGGAATCAAATTGAAGACCCAATGGACACCTAATTTTTGATAGAGTAGCCATGAAAACATATTGGAACAAAACAAAATGCCTCTTTAACAAATGGTAGTGATCAAACTTGATAGTTGCATGTAGAAAAATTCAAATAGATCCATACTTATCATGCTATATAAATACCATTCCAAGTGGATTAAAAAACCTGATCATAAAACCAAATTAACTTAACTTGAAAAAAGAGAAAGTTGGCAATAGCCTTGAATTCATTGGCACAGAAAAATACTTTTTGAACAAAACATATTTAGCACAGATACTAAGATCAACAACTAGTAAATGGGATTTTATGAAAGTGAAAAGTTTCCACATGACAAATCATACCATCATTCAGACAAAGCAGCCTTCATAATCAGAAAAGGTGTTAAGTAACTGCACCCTCAATAAAGGACAAATATCTTAGTATCATATATATGTATGTATATATACACACACAAATATATATGTAGACATTAAGAGCTATCAGTCATCAAGAAAATAAGTAACCAAATTTTGAAGTGCATACAGATCTAAACAGAATTCCCAAAAGAGAAAACTCAAATGACTGAAAACCATTTAAAAAATATTTATCTGGAAAATGCAATTAAAAATTACTTTTAGATTTTATTTTATACTTTTAGAATGACTAAGATCAATAAAACAAATGATAGTTCCTCCTATCCAGGATGTGCAGTATGAAAAATACTCATTGATTGCTGGTGGAAGTGTAAACTGGTACAATCACTATGGCAATTAGTATAACAGTTCTTTAGGAAATGGGAATCAATTCATTCCCTCAACATTCAGTTATATCACTCTGGGACATATTTCAAAATATGCTTTACACTACCACAGAGATACTTGCTCAGCCTTGTTCATTGTTGCTTTATTAATTATTGCCAGAAATTGAAAATAACCTAGATATCACTCAACACATCAATTAATGAAGAAGAGATGGAACAGTTACATAATAGTATATGTATAAATATTCTCAGTCTTTAAAACTAAATCTATGAAATTTTCACTTAAATAAATAGAACTGGAAAAACCCATCTTGAGTGTGGTAACACAGACCCTGAAAGACAAATGTTGTATACGTTCACTTATGCTACTATTACCTACAGTCCACAGAAACACAAAGTTTAGGTATAGAATCCTGGAAGGGCACAAATAGATGTCCCTAAAATGGGAAAATAGAATAGATGGTTATAGAAATATGGTGGAACTGCAATGAAAGGAACAAGTAGAGAGGGAAGAAAAAGACAAGGGAGGCAATTTGTAAAGAGATGTCTGCAATTCAGAGCCATTTGAGAAACAGTATGGAAAACTAATATAGTAGAAGTTTCTTAATATATAAAAATATATCATTATGTATATGTATATATATGTATTATAAAAATGACCTAAGCATGAATGGGCTTTTTTATCAATGGGGAGATCATAAGAGTGAGTATGAAACTGAGAGTACTGATAACTGAGGTTGATGGGGTTTGAGCATGATGTAAAAATCACAAAAAATAATGAATAAAAATATTATGCAAAAAAATGACCTAAATAAAATCTCCAAGTAATCAAATAGCAGAGGAGGCATAGCTGACTTTGACTTCTCTTGATACCATGTGAAGCTTCCAGTACCTGGATTAGGCTAAAATAGTTGAGTTGTTGGCCAGTGCATTTCCATGTATAATTTTTTAATTCTTATTTTAATGTATTCTATGTAAGTGTTTATTCTATCTCATTATTCTATATTTATTATTATTTCTTAGAAGGCTGTTTATTTTCTAGAGAGAGAGAAAAAGGGTGAATCTGAATGGAAGAGGAGATGAGAAGCAAATGAGAGAAATACAGGAAGGAGAAACTGCACTCAGGATATTATCTGTAAAAAAATCTACTTTTAATAAAAGAAAAATGCAATAAATTTTCTAAATAAGAAAAAATACAATGAAATATAACTAAGATAAATCTTAAAATATTGTTGTCAACAATCTTTTTTCAAGCCAACATTCTTCTATATCATCTAAGAGATTTTATCTCTCATATAAATAAAAATATTTTATAGGAATGTCTTACATATACCTGATAAAACTTTCAGAATTGACTAAATATATTTATATAAATAAAAAGAATTATCTTACACTAGAGAGTAACCCTGTTCTTAACATGAGAAAGCATTACCTACTTTAAGTTCAGTTTTATCCTTTTTCCATCATAGAAACCAACTGTGTATGTGTGAAGGAAAAGCCTATATACTGGGGGTGGGGGAAAGTGTATGTTTTAAATCAGATTCTGAATTTGCTTGCCACCAATGTCACCTGCATTCTTTGTGAAAAACAGTTTTTATTAGCCAAACACACATATGTACTTAAGAGTAACAGTTAAAATTTTCTTAACATTATTTTAATGCTTTCTTAGTTTTCTAGGTCTAAATAAATGATGTGAAATAAACAAAGAATTTTACAATAGTAGAAATTGGTTCTGTCAAGGTGGAAGATCAGAAGTCTAGAGTCAAGATAATGGGGAAAAAGGCTTTGTGCAAGCTTCTGAGTGAAGTCTTCTTTGCTTCTGTCTTCTGGTGGAAACCTTCAAAACCTCCTGATCTGTGGTATAAACCTGTCTAATCTCCATTTTCCCACAGCCTCCAAAATATCTTCTGCCTGCATTTCTGCATTCCGTTGCTTGATAGAAGGACAATAGTCATATTGGATCAGGACCATCTCTAATTAATGGTGACCTGATCTTAAATTCACTACAACTCCATAGGCTATATATCTAAATAAGGTCATATTTATGAGTATCTGAGTTGCAAATTTAAGCTCAATTTTTTCTCACAGCAATCCTGTCTAATATTGTAACTTTGTTTGAGATGAATATTTAATGTGGAGAGTTGGTTAATCATAATGAAATAAATATTCAGAAAGGTTGATATAACCCCCAAATTTGCTTAAAATTTAATTTTAAAATACCACCTAAACTGTCTTCTTGTAATATTTGTTATGCATATATAGGATTTAATCAGATGCCATATGTCAGAACATTCATGGCTAAGATAACTGTGATCATCTTAATATTTTGCTTTACTGTCTTCAGTATAATACATTTATTTGGAATATCAGAATAATGGTAATTTCTTTAAGCTTTGTTCAGGAGAACACTGTGAGAACTTCATGCAGTGTTTTTATTTCTTGTTATTAGTGCTTTTCTAGCTTCTCTGGGAATGAGAATGTAAGGGGGCCTTTATTCCATTAAAAATCCTCATTTCAAATGGTCAACCTTGAAATATTATAGGTCTGAGACAACCTGGGGTTCCATTTGGGGCTTTATAAACTTAGTTTTCTCTAATTTTCCCTTATAAGTATATAAACAAAAGAAAAAGGACTGAATATTTCTTTGGTGTTAATGGATACATCTTATGACTTACTTTTAGGTAATAATATTTTTTTTAAAAAAAATTATCATCACATAGATGAAGGCATGCATCTTCCATGCATCTTTCCATACTTAAATTCATTAACAATAACCAATTAGAGAATTATTACTAAATGAAACATATATAGCAATACAAAGAGAAGTATTTGTATTTATTTATTTGCTAATATTTTGATAAGTTTCCTGTTCTAAATTCTGAGTTTGGTGTTTTCTACATGGAACACTGAAATATAAGCATAAAAATACTGCTTATATTATTAGACCACAGTATTTTTGGTGGTACAGGTGGGGCATTTGACATATCTAAATTCTTAGGACAGATATTAAAACACGTTATTCTAAATTAAAACATAAGATTTTATGTGCTTAGAGATAACAAGCACACATATCAGAAGATTAATTACTCTTTCAGAAGTCAGTTTCTGTAGTGTGATTATGCTGTTGCATCGTAAGTATTTGTCCTGCCTACTGGTTTAGTAAAAATGCTGATTGGCCAAAGGCAGACAGGAAGTGTGGGTGGGGATATCAGATTAAGAAAAATCTGGGAAGAGGAAAAACAGAGCAGAAATACCAGGAAACACACAGGAAAAATGGTAAAATGCTGCTGGGAAAAGTTACTGAGCTGCATGGCTAAAAGAAATAGGAATCATGGGTTGAGTAAAGATGAAGAAGTTAGCAAGTTATATATATATATACCTGGACCCTAGGTAAATCAGCATAAAATTAATGTAAATGTCTATGTGCTTCTTCTGATCTGTGGGTCTGCAGATTTGCATGTCTGTGGATATGTGGGTCTGTGGATCAGAACCTCAGGGCTATGCCAGAAAGTCCATTACAGAAACCTCATATTACAATTGTGTGGCAAAATTTGATAAGAAATCTAAAGACAAAGTTAATACTCATTCATTTTTAAACTTGGCTACCAAGAAATATATATTTACCATAAATATATACAATTAAAATTAATTGCATGTATTAAATATATCACTAAACTATATACTGAAACTAATATTAGGGATACTTGTAAAGCTGAATGAAATCATTTAATACAAAGATTTGATGGTGCATATGTGAATCTCTGTGTGTGTGCATGTGTGTGTGTGTGTGTGCAGAAATCATGTGTTTTAGAATCTGATATTTCTTTTGAAAATAAAAGTATTTGTTATTGTGATGTAAAAGTTTTCACAGGCATTAAATACCAATAGAATATGGTTGTGGTTTAATAAATGTTTATTCACAAGTGTAGTCTCTAAGCTGCACTTGATTCTAGAGAATTTAGTTTAAGAGAACAGATTAATCTTTATTAATAAGATTCGAAGTGTTAAAATTTCACTCTGTCACACCAGAGCAGTAAAATGAAGGTAAATGAAGAGGAGATCAATTTATGAGGTCACTGTCATGAAAGAGAAAACATGAGAGATATGACACACTAACATAGGTTATGAATATAAAACAGTAAATATAGATTGTGGCTGCCTTATTAGAAGAGTTAATGTGCCTGGATACTAAGAATCAAAGGAAATAATGAAGGTAAGAGTGGTAATTTGTTCCCAAATTCCATTAAAGATATTGAGCTAAAGTTTGTGTGTGTGAGTGCTAGATAATGTTAACACAGAAAAAAATGGCATATAAGACACTTAAAACTTTTATCCTATACTTCAAATGTCAGTTTTTCCATTTTTTTCTTCTCCTCATTGCCAACAGCTGGGTTAAATTTTTTTCTATATGAGTTATGAACAGACTTTGACATAAAGGAATCAGTTGGTTCAATGCCAATATTTAACTTACTGAATATAAAGACTTTAAATAAAATTTGTATGCTAAGGAGTAATTAAAGTTCAGTCTTCTTGTTGACATTTACCAAAATGCTGATGATAGACTAGTTTCTAAGGTCTGTAAAATTTTTTCAATCTTTCACAGGAAAAAATTGTGAATTTATGTATAGATTAGGATGGTGTATACTCCATGTCCATTTCAAAAAACTAACATGCAATGAAACTATTCAGATTAAAATAGTATCACTTAAAAAGAGGCAGGGCAGGCCAGGTGTGGATGTAGTAATGCATACCTTTAATTCCAGAGGCAGGCATATCTCTGAAAGTTTGAGGCCAACTTGGCCTAAAACCAAGTTCCAGGACAGCAAGGGAAACACAGAGAAAGCATATCTTGAATACTCCCTTTCAAAAAAAAAAGAAAGGTCAATCCTGGTAGATAGCAGGTGGTTAAAAACAATGATGCTATTGTTTAAACCCATTAACAAAATCTATGAAAACATGAAAATAGCAAGAGAATAAAATGAGAAAATAGTCATTCTAGAAGTAGAAATTAAATCAATAAGTAAAACTAAAAGTGGGATACAAATGGAAATAAAATTTTAGAAACACAAGCAGGAAACCCTAAGTCAAGACTCATCAAAAGAATACAAGATATAGAAGGGAAAATTTTACGCATTGAAGACACAATAGAATAAATTGATACCCCAAAGAAAATGTTAAATATAAAAGTATCCTGCTACAAATACTCAGAAAATCTTCAAAACTATGAAAATACCAAATCTATAAATGATAGAACTAAAGAAGAAGAAACGAGCTTAAAGGCACAGAAAACATTTTCAACAACATAATAGAAGAACATTTCTCTAACCTAATGTAGAGAAATGTGTCTAGCAAAGAAACAACATAGGCCAGGCAAAAGAAAAAAATTATACATGGTTCATATAAACTGAAATATTAAATGTACAAAATTAATACAGTATTAAAAGCTATAAGATCAAATAACATATAAAGGCAGACCTATTAGAATAATAATTAACTACTATTCAATATAGACTCTAAATGCCAGAAAAGCCTGAACAGATGTTATACAAACTCTAAAATACCTGGAAACAACCTATATGTCCCTCAACTGAAGAATGGATTAACAAACTGTGGTATATCTACACAATGGAGTACTACTCAGCAGTAAGAAAAAATGATATTCTAAAATTCGCAGGCAAATGGATGGATTTGGAGAATATCCTCCTGAGCGAGGTATCACGATCTCAGAAAGATAAGCAGGGGATGTACTCACTCATTAGTGGTCTCTAAACAAACAAACAAGAAAAAAAGCCAAGCATGCCCAAGCAGCAAACCACAATCATTGAACAGCTTGGGATCAGAAACACCCTGGACTGACCCCTTGGACCCCACTCCAACTACAGGAACACCTGACTCACTCTTGAGGGAGGGGGGACAAAACTGGATTTCGCCAGGAGTGGAGACTGATCCAAGCATTTTTGGGTCAGTGGGACCATAGGACTGTCTGCTCCCTGCCCAGGGAGGGGATGGGAAGTTGTGGATAAGAAAAATGATCTGATGAGGTGGGAGGGGGAAGGGACCTTGAATAAGGATATACAGGGATGAAAAAAAAATTCAGAGGGAAAGCTGAACACAAAGTAAATATATGTGTAGCAATCTTATTTGCATTATCACCCTTGATAAGTCATGCTTATGATTTTTATCTTCTTTATAGTTATCGTTAACTTTTCAGCATTTTAAATTCATTTTACTGGTTTTTTTGATAAATACAAAATAAATAAAGAAGAAAAAAATGTAATAGCTGTTTTGAAAGATATTGAAGAAGGAATTATATAAAAATAATAGTTTAGGGGCACTAAGTGAGGAAAAAAAGCAACTAATAATATAAACAGAATTAAAGTTTTAGTTTAGGCATTTCACCAGAGAAATTTAGATTTATAAAAAAAAATCACTATCATAGTTTGTTTAAATTTAAACCTATAGCTGTCTGGAGGAGAGCCTCAGCTGAGGAACTATTTTGATTGGTTTGGCCTTTGGGCAAACTGTGAAGGCTCATGTGGATTAGTAACTGAGCCTTCACACAGTGCATAGGCACCATTCTCTGGCCTGGATGGTGTGTTTGAAGAAACTGTTTAAGCACTAAGCACAGAAGTTGCATGAATCCTCTTGGCTCTTGAGCATGTGGGATGTGATCTGCTAGAGCTCTCACTTCACATCTGTGAAGTGGCAAACTGGGACCTGGGTTTATAAACTAAATAAACTCTGTCTGCCAGATGTTGCTCTTGGTAAAGGTGTATGTATTATCACAGCATCAGAAATGATACTAAGTGCTATTATGGACTAGTTAAGCTATGGTTTCTGACTGCCATTCAGTTTAAAATTTAATTCCCTGTTTAAGGTCTGAGAGGTTGGAAAGTAGTAACATTTACCCAAAACTTTCTGCTGATTAATATTGTAGATTGATAATATTGTCTGTGCTTCCTGAATGCTTGGCTTATAACTATGGCCACCTCATCCAGATTAGACATACTTTAGTAAGAAATGATGAGTTTATTATATTTTTATACAATAACGAATTTTATGTTTAAAAATATTTAAAATTAGAAAATCCAGACCTGGCTTTTAATTCATCATTGTAGTTTCAAGTCCAGAAAATGTAGCTATAGAAAGTAGATAGAGAAAAAAATCTGAGAAAGGAAAAAGCCAAAGACCTGTGTTTGAATATCAAAATATAGATGATAAGGTAAGTTTAGTGATAGCTAGGATTCCAGTGAGCTTATATGTATTACCAAGAATAAGAATAACAATAACCAAAGGCTAATAAGACATGTGAAACAGGTTTCTACCCTCCTAGGGATTTTGGTAGATAATGCAGGTTTCTTTCCTTCTGATGTTTTTTTTTTTTTCTTTTTCTATTTTTTTTTTTTTTTTGTAAATGTACCACATTTTATTACGCAATCATAAGCAATGATGGTAAATGGTATCCTTTACCTTATGGAAGATTTTCATCTTTATTAATTGTTGGTCTCAATGTTGGTGCTATCAGTATCCTGTTCAAAAGGTTCTTTCCTGTGTCATTGAATTTGATCCCACTCCCCATGATCTCTTTTTTCAGATTCAGAATATTTTGTCTCAAGATGAAATTCTTGATTCATTTGGGGTTAAGTTTTGTTCAGGGTGCTAAATATGGTTTTATTTGCATTCTTCTACATGTAGCTGTCCAGTTTGACCTGTTCCATTTGTTAAAGATGCTGTCTTTTCACCAGTGTCTTGTTTACTTTATTAAAAATCAATTAATTATAGGTGTGTGAATTATTTCTGGGTCTTTAATAAAAATTCATCTGTGAAAGAGTCTGTTTTTATGCCAATACCATGCTGTTTTTTATTCCTATAGCTCTGAAATAAAAGTTGAATACATCTAGCAATTCTTTTATTCTTCAGGATTTTTCATTTCTTTTCTTTTTTCTTTTTTTGGGGGATATTCTGGGTATTTTATGTTTTCTTCCTTTTTTAAATTTTATTTTAGAAAATAAAGTCCCTTTCTTCCCATGTATTCTCTTGCTCTCCCTCCCCCTCCAATCCCTCCATGTCTGCCTTCAACCTCCCTCTTCCACATCTCCCCATCCTGTCCCCCAAAAGGATAAGAAGTCCCAAGGTGGATAAACTCAGTATCCACTCCAGGCAGGTCCAGTTTCTCATCCTAATGTTATGATTGGGTTAGGTGTTCCTATGGGGAGAACGGACTTCAAAGTGCCAGTCCATACATAGAAACACAGTCTGCTCTCTCCCCTCGAGGCTCCATATACTGCTCATGTCAGTGAATAACGGCCTATCCTTGGAGGGCCTAGTTCCTTTTCTTGAAGTTTCCATAGTGGCTGTTCTTAATTCAATGAGCTCCCCGAGCTCCAGTTAGCCATCACTGTGGGAGTTTTCCTCATAAACCTTATCCCCTTGTTCATATAGACTCTTCTCCTCTACTTTCAGGTAGAACAAGAGCTTAACCCACTGTTCCCCCATGAATCTCTGCCTCTACCTCTATTCATTGTTGGATATAAGTTCTGTGATGGCACTTGGGGTGGCTATTCATTTCATTATAGGGGAATTTTTGCCTAGGCAACACTTTTACTATTGGTTGGCAACATAGGCAAGGACATCCTATGAGTTCTTGTAGGTGATCCTAGCACCCAGTCTTTTTCCAAACCCGCATAGGCTTCCTTTATTAAGATCTTCATCTCTCTAATTTTTTCTCCCTAGTTGTTGCTCCTCTCACTCAATCCTGTCCTTCTCTCATGATTTGTTTCCCCCTCTTCTTGGTTGAAATTCCTTATGTTTCCAATTAGCTAAGGAGATTTTCTATATATTCTCTTTCTAGAGGAATCCCTGGAAGTCTCTCTTAATTTCCTTCTGATTCCATGCTTTTCAGGGGTTGTGTTCTGAAGCTTGGGTGTTCTGGCTTTTTTTTGTCTAAAGTCCACTTCTGCTGATTTTAAGAACTTCAGGGGGCATCACCATCCCTGACTTCAAGTTATTCTATAGAATTATAGTAATAAAAACAGCCTGGTACTGGCATAAAAACAGACTTGTAGATCAATAAAGTCAAACAGAAGACCCTGACATTTAACCACATACCTATGAACACCTGATCTTTGACAAAGAGGCCCAAAATATCCAATGGAAAAATGATAGTATCTTTAACAAATGATGTTGTCATAGCTGGATAGTAGTGTATAGAAAAATCCAAATAGATCCGAACCTATCACCCTGCACAAAACTTAAATCCAAGTGAATCAATGACCTCAACATAAACCCAGCCACACTGAACTTGATAGAAAAGAAAGTGGGAAATACCCTCCAATGCATTGGCACAGGTGACTACTTCCTAAATATAACACTGAAAGGCCATTGTGGGGGAATCCCCACCCCAACCCCCACCTGCCGTGCTTGGGCCATTGTGGGGGAAGCCCCACCCCCACCCCTACCCGCTGTGCTTGACTGGGATGTGTTGCACCCTGCTCCCCCACGCCTCCACACCAGATTAGCCTTCCGTAACTGGCGCCAAGCCTGGCAGGCTTGGAAAGATTGATGCCTACTACGAAGACATTTGGCCGGACCCGATGGCTGTACTTTGGGTGACCCCGCTCCCCCCGCCCTGATAGAACCACCCCATAAAAGGCCTGTGAGCCTTGGAATTAGGGTCGCCAGCCTCTTCTCGTGCTGTGTGACCCGAGAGCTCGTGTTAATAAAACTTCTTTTTGTTTCCCGATAACGGAGTAAAACTCTCTGTTTTTGGACGCCGACCATAACAACACCAGTAGCACAGACACTAAGAACAACAATCAATAAGTGGGACCTCCTGAAAATGAGAAGCTTCTGTAAGGCCAAGGACATAATCAATAAAACAAAATGTCTACCTACAGAATGGGAAAAATCTTCACGAACCCTACAAGTGACTGAGTACTAATTTTTAAAATATATAGAGAACTCAAGAAACTAAAGCCCCAAACCCTAAATAATTCAATTAAAAGATGGGGTTCAGAACTAAAAAGAAAATTCTCAGCAGAACTACAAACGACTGAAAATTGTTCAATATCTTTATCCACCAGAAAAATCCAGATCAAAACAACTTTGAGATACCATCTTACACCTGTCAGAATGCCTAAGATTAGAAATGCAGAAGATAACCTATGCTGGAGAGGATGCATAGCAATGGGAATACTCCTTCATTGCTGGTGAGAGTATAAACTTGTGCAGCTACTATGGAATGCAGTTTGTCAGTCCCTCAGAAAACTGTAAATCAATTTCCCCAACGATCCAGCAATACCATTATTGGATATATACCCAAAGGACTTGAAGGACCCTGGGTTTTAGGGTCTGACTCAAGCATTCAGTTCAAATACTCAGCAGAGCACCCCCTATGAGAAAATAAACTAAATGGCTGTCATCAACTCAGGTGACCATTAGGACATAATGGTCGAACCTGTGATTAAAATACCAGAAGTTCCAAGCAGAATAGCTGTGACCAACACCTGATTGTAAAAACCCCCTAACCAGTTGACCTTAAGGCAACCCCATGATGATTATAGTATATGACCTTTAAAGTGACCAATCATGTATTTCCCAACTGTTATGGTGATTTTATGGGTTTTTTTAGCCTTTAAAAGAGATATGAGATTGTTAATCGCTGCTACTCTCTTGCTCCCGAGGCAGGGAGGTAGCCTGCCTAAACAGATGAAATAAATCCTCTTGCTATTTGCATCAACTTGACTGGAGTCTCCATTCTTGAGGCCCCCCTTCTTGAGGATAGCACCCTGAGTCTGGGGTCTATCAGACTCACATTTGCACTTCAAAGGTATTAGCTCAACTATGTTCATAGTGGCATTATTTGTGTTAGCAAGAACCTGGAAACAACCTAGATGCCTCTCAACTGAAGAATGGATTAACAAACAGTGGTACATCTACACAATGGAGTACTAGGCAGTGGTTAAAAAAAGTGACATTCTAAAATTTGCAGGCACATGGATGGATTTGGATAATATCCTCCTGAGTGAGGTATCACAAGCCCATACAATGCAGATTTCTAATGGTATAGACCCAATAAGAAAGAGAAAGTGTGCTTTCAAACAGAATGCAATAGGTATTTCTATTCTAGAAACTGAGGAAGTTAATTTGTATGTTGTGGTTGCCAGGCCATACATAAAAATAAACCAAAAGCTTCAAATTTCATGATTCAGTTTTTTGCAGAAACCTTATGCAGAATTTAACATGTTGTCAATCAGTTTCATGGGAAGTTGTAATATGTCTAGCAATGCATTTACTAGACCAAGTAAAAACCCTGCAACATGGGATCCCAAATGTTTCTACCTTATCTAAGATAGAATAGTTTTATTAATTTGTCAAGCTCCAAGAAAGTAGATGATGAGACTACTATCTTCCCTATTTATTATCACTTCAAGGGATGGTTTCTAAACCCTTTGTCAGTTATGAGTTGATTGACTTAGGTTTCAGAAATATTTATGCATATTTCAAAGGTAAGAGAAAGTGATTATTGACATAATATTTTTATTTTTATTTTTTAAGGTAATAGATAAATTTATTTCACTTTCCTTATGAATTTTTATAAACAGTAAAAAATAGTTTATATAGGTAAATAATTAGGATTTAAATTAAGTAATTAAAGATTGGATGAGACAAATTTCAATAAATAATATAGAACTTCAAATAGTCTTTACCCATAGGCTTATGGGTGGAAAACTTATCCTAAATTTTTTGGAAAATTTCACAGTCCTTTTTTTTCTTATCATTATTTAATTTTACTTTATTTTAGAAAATAAAGTCATTTTTTCTATATAAAATAAAATAAAAAAGGACATGATTTTTAAAGTAAATAAGGGGAACATGAAGATATCTAAAATCTACTATCTTTCATCTATCTATCTATCTGTCTGTCTGTTTGTCTATCTGTCATTATTATCTCACTATTTTTTAGTACTAGGATTGAACCCAAGTCTTTGTTCTGGAAAGACTACAATGACTACATTCTCAGTTGCTCCTTTTATTTTTAAGAAAGAAAATTAAAGCTCCTAGTTTAATGTTTATTTGTGCCTATGCACATTTCTCTGGAAAATGGGTAATTTGTTGTCCCCAAGGATTACCTATCTTTTTTTTGGGATTTTTGTTTCTTCTTTATTTATTTTGTATTTATCAAAAAAAAAAAAAACAGTAAAATGAATTTAAAATGCTGAAAAGTTAACAATAACTATAAAGAGGATAAAAATCATGAGCATGACTAATCAAAGGTGATAATGCAAATAAGATTGCTACACATATATTTACTTTGTGTTCAGCTTTCCCTCTGAATTTTTTTTCCATCCCTGTATATCCTTATTCAAGGTCCCTTCCCCCTCCCACCACATCAGGTCATTTTTCTTCTCCACAACTCCCCATTCCCTCCCTGGACAGGGAGCAGACAGTCCTATGGTCCCAATGACCCAAAATTGCTTGGATCAGTCTCCACTCCTGGCGAAATCCAGTTTTGTCCCCCCTCCCTCAAGAGTGAGTCAGGTGTTCCTATAGTTGGAGTGGGGTCCAAAGGGTCAGTCCAGGGTGTTTCTGATCCCAAGCTGTTCAGTGGTTGTGGTTTGCCACTTGGACATGCTTGGCTTTTTTTCTTGTTTGTTTGTTTAGAGACCACTAATGAGTGAGTACATCCCCTGCTTATCTTTCTGAGATTGTGATACCTCGCTCAGGAGGATATTCTCCAAATCCATCCATGTGCCTGCGATTTTAGGATATCACTTTTTCTTACTGCTGAGTAGTATTCCATAGTGTAGATGTACCACAGTTTGTTAATCCATTCATCAGTTGAGGGACATCTAGGTTGTTTCCAGGTTCTTGCTATTACAAATAATGCTGCTATGAATATAGTTGAGCTAATACCTTTGGAGTGTGAATGTGCCTCTTTAGGGTATACACCCAGAAGTGGTATTGCTGTGTCCTTGGAGAAATTGATTCTCAATTTTCTGAGAAACTGCCACATTGCATTCCAAAGTGGTTGAACAAGGTTACACTCCCACCAACAATGGAGGAGTGTTCCCCTTGCTCAGCATCCTCTCCAACACAGGCTGTCATCTGTGCCTTTTATCTTAGCCAATCAAACAGGTGTTAGATGGTATCTCAAAGCTGTTTTGATTTGCATTTCTCTGATGACTAAAGATGATGAGCACTTTTTCAGGTGTCTTTCAGCCATTCGTAGTTCCTATGCTGAGAATTCCCTTTTTAGATCGGAACCCCATTTTTTGATTGGGTTATTCAAGGTTTTGGGCTCTAGATTCTTGAGCTCTTTATATATCTTAGAGATCAGTCCTCTATCACTTGTAGGGTTGGTGAAAATCTTTTCCCATTCTGTAGGCTGTCATTTTGTCCTATAGACAGTGTCCTTGGATTTACAGAAGCTTCCTAGCTTCAGGAGATCCCACTTATTGATTGTTGGTCTTTGTGTCTGTGCCACTGGTGTTATATTTAGGAAGTGGTCACCTGTGCCAATTCGTAGAAGTGTATTTCCCACGTTCTTTTCTATCAAGTTCAAAGTGGCTGGGTTTAAGTTGAGGTCTTTGATCCACTTGGATCTGAGTTTTGTGCAGGGTGACAGGCTCCGATCTATTTGCATTTTCTACACACTTCCATCCAGCTATGCCAACACCATTTGTTAAATATACTATCTTTTTTCCATTGAATGTTTTGGGCCTCTTTGTCAAATATCAGGTGTTCATAGGTTTTTGGATTAATGTTTGGATCCTGAATTCTATTCCATTGGTCCACAAGTCTGTTTTTATGCCAATACCAGGCTGTTTTTACTACTGTAGCTCTAAAGTATAGCATGAAGTCAGGAATGGTGATACCTCCTGAGGTTCTTTTGTTGAGTAAAATTATTTTGGCAATCCTGGCTTTCCTGTTATTCCAAATGAAATTTATTATTGTTCTTTCAAGGTCCAAGAAATCTTGTGTTGGGATTTTGATGGGCAGTGCATTGAATCTATAGTTTGCCTTTGGTAGAATTGCCATTTTTACTATGTTGATCCTAACTATCCAGGAACATGGGAGAGCTTTCCATTTTCTGATATCCTCTTCAATTTCTGTCTTCAGTAATTTAAAATTTTTGTCAAATAGGTCTGTTCCTTCTTTGGTTATAATGACTCCAAGGTATTTAATAATATTTACAGCTATTATGAAGGGTAATTTTTCCCTTATTTCTTTTTCAGCTCTTCTATCTTTAGTGTATAGAAGGGCTACTGATTTCTTTGAGTTAATCTTGTATCCTGCTACATTGCTGAAGGTGTTTATCAGCTGTAGCAGTTCCTTGGAAGAATTTTGTGGGTCACTTATGTCTACAATAATATCATCTGCAAATAGAGATAGCTTCACTTCTTTTCCAATTTGTATCCCCTTAATCTCTTTTCATTCCCTTATTGCTTTAGCTAAAACTTCGAGAACTATATTGAGTAGATAAGGGGAGAGAGGACATCCTTGTCTAGTTCCTGACTTTAGTGGGATTGCTTTGAGTTTTTCTCTATTAAGTTTGATACTGGCTGTCGGCTTCTTGTAAATCACCTTTATTATGTTTAGGTATTCTCCCTGTATTCCTGATCTCTCCAGGGCTTTAATCATAAACAAGCGTTAGAAATTGTCAAAGGCTTTTTCAGCATCTAAGGATATGATCACGTGGTTTTGTTCCTTTAGTTTTTTTATATGATTGATAATATTTACAGTTTTTTGTATGTTAAACCAGTCCTGCATTTCTGAGATGAAGCCTACTTGGTCGTGGTGGATGATTTCTTTTATACATAGTTGTATACGGTTTGCCAAAATTTTGTTGAGAATTTTCAAATCAATATTCATGAGGGAAATTGGTCTGTAATTCTCCTTCTTTGTTGTGTCTTTGAGTGGCTTGGGTATTAGGGTGATTATGGCTCATAAAAGGAATTTGGTAATATTCCTTCAGTTTCTACTGTGTGAAATAGTTTGAGGAGTAACAGTAGTAATTCTTTTTTGAATGTCTGGTCAAATTTGGCACTGAAGCCATCTGGACCAGGGCTTTTATTTTTGGGGAGGTTTTTAATGATAGCTTCAATTTCCTTATAATTTATAGGCCTGTTCAGGTAATTAATCAGATCTTCATTTATTTTTTGTAGATGGTACCTGTCCAGAAAGCTGTCTATTTCTTCTAGGTTTTCCATTTTTGTGGAATACCTAGATTTTCAAAATATGATCTGATATTTCTCTGTATTTCCTGTGGGTCTTTTGTTATGTCCCCCTTTTTGTTTCTAATTTTGTTGATTTGAACATTCTCTCTCTATTTTTTGATTAGTTTGGCTAAGAGCTTATCTATCTTGTTAACTTTCTCAAAGAACCAACTCTTAGCTTTCTTGATTCTTTATATTGTTCTTTTTATTTCAGTTGTATTGATTTCAGCTCTAAGTTTGATTATTTCCTGCTATCTACTCCTTCTAGGTGAGTTCACTTCTAATTGTTCTAAGGCTTTCAGCTGCGCTGTTAGGTCTCTACTGTGGGATTTCTCTAGATTTTTCATATAGGCATCTAGCGCTATGAATTCTCCTCTTAATACTGCTTTCATTGTGTCCCACAAGTTTGGATAAGTTGTAGATTCATTTTCATTGAATTCTAGGAAGACTTTGATTTCTTTCTTAATTTCTTCCTTGACCCACAAATGGTTCAGCTGATTGATGTTTAGTTTCCATGAGTTGGTAGGCTTTCTTTGGGTTTTGATGTTGTTGAACTCTAACTTTAGGCCCTGGTGGTCCCATATGTTACAAGGGATTATTTCCATTATTTTGTATCTGTTGATATTTGCTTTATGACCAATTATGTGGTCAATTTTGGAGAAAGGTCCATGAGGAGCTGAGAAATATGTATATTCCTTTGCGTTTGGGTGGAAGCTTCTGTAGATATCTATTAAATCCATTTATATCATAACCTCTTTTAGACTCCTTATTTCTCTGTTCATACTCTGTCTGGTTGATCTCTCCAGGGTTGAAAGTGGGATATTGAAGTCTCCCACTATTAGGGTGTAAGAATTGATGTGAGATTTGAGCTTTAGCAGTATTTTTTTTACATAAGTAGGTGCCCTTATATTAGGGGCATACATATTTAAGATTGAAATCTCCTCTTGGCCAATTTTTTCTGTGATGAATAAGTAGTGACCATCTTGGTCCCTTTTAATTGCTTTTAGCTTAAAGCCTACTTTGTTAGATATTAGGATTGCAACCCCTGCTTGTTTCTTAGGACCTTTTGACTGGAAAATCTTTTCGCAACCCTTTATTCTAAGCCTGTGTCTGTCTTTGCGGTTGAGATGTGTTTCTTGTAGGCAATAGAAGGATGGCTTCTGTTGTTATATCCATCTTGTTAGTGTGTTACGATTTATAGGAGAGTTGAGACCATTGATATTAAGGGAAATTAGTGACCATCGATTCATATTTCCTGCCATTTTTGGTCATTACTTGTTTGTATTTCCTTTCTCTAGGATATTCTTCTGTGGAATTATTGATTTTTTGTGATTTCATGGGTGTATCTGGGGTCCTTAGGTTGGAGTTTTCCCTCTAATACTCTCTGTAGTGTTGAATTGTTAGATAGATATTCTTTCAGTCTGACTTTGTCCTGAAATACCTTGTTTACTCCATCTATGGTGATTGATAATTTTGCAGGTTATAGTATTCTAGTTTGGTAGCCATGATTTTTTAGTGTCTGTATAACTTCTGACCAAGCCCTTCTAGCTTACATTGTTTCCTTTGAATAGTCAGGCGTTATTCTGATGGGTCTGCCTTTATATGTAAGTTGGCCCTTTTCTTTTGCAGCTCTTAAAATTTTTTCTTTGTTCTGTATGTTTTGTGGCTTGATTATAATGTGGTGTGCTGACTTTTTTGGGAGGTCATATCTATTTGGTGTTCTGTAATCTTCTTGTATCTTTATAGGCATTTCCTTCTTCAGGTTAGGGAAGTTTTCTTCTATGATTTTATTGAAAACTTTATCTGTGCCTTTGAGCTGGTATTCTTCTCCTTCTTCTATTCCTATTATTCTCAAATTAGGTCTTTTCATGGTGTCCCAGATTTCCTGAACATTTTGAGTTATGGCTTTTTTAGTTTTACTATTTTCTTTGACTGATATATCTATTTGAGCTACTGAGTCTTCCAATTCAGAGATTCTATCTTCCATCTCTTGAACTCTGTTTTTTATGCTTGTATCTGTGGTTTCAGTTTTTTTCTTCATATTTTCTATTTCCATCTTTGCCTCATTTTGTGCCTTTTTTATTGCTTCCATTTCAGCTTTTATTTCAGATTTTTGTTCCTGGCTTGTTTCTTTCATATATTTGTTCATCTCTTCTAATTTTTTGTTTGTATTTTCTTCTATTTCTTTAAGGCTATTTTTCATATCTTCTTTGAGAGCTTCGATGATCATCAAAAAGGAATTTTTGGTGTTGCTTCCTTCTGTTTCCTCTTCATTGCTCAGTTCAGGTCTTGTATTTTTAAGATCGCCACTCTCTTCTGGAGTTACCATGTTGTTTTTTGTATTATGTAATTTTTTGCACTGACGTTTGCCCATGGCTTCAGTGCTTCATGATTAGATGGCATCTGGTCAGTTGGGGCACTCGGGCTTGTGTGCCTCCTGTCATCTCTCTGGGAAGGGTCTGAATCTGCCCTTCAGAGACCCCAGAAGTTATCTGTTTGCTCAGTTGGAGGTTGAGGTGGGTAGCTGTGCAAATTCCCTCAGCAGCAGCTGTGGGTATGGTGACAGGTAGAATTTTTCTGTGCCTGCTACAGAGTTCTCTGGGACTTACTCTGCAGACAGCACCCAGTCCTGGAAGTGGAACCGGAAATGATGGGAGCTCAACTCTCCCTCCCTCGTTGGAATAGGGGCGCTTGGGCCTGGTGACCCCTCTTCACCTCTGGGTGGGGTCTGAGTCTGTCCTTCAGGGACCCCTGTAGTTATCTGTTTGCTCAGTTCGAGGTGGAGGTGGGTAGCCATGCAAATTCTCTCAGCAGCAGCTGTGGGTATGGTGACAGGCAGACTTTATCTTCCCCTGCTACAGAGTGCACTGGGGCTTTGCAGACAGCACCTGGTCCCCGGATTACCTATCTTTACTGATCACTAAAAAACTGTTTTCTTTGTGATGGGACTGACATTTGTATAGTTATCCTAGGGCTTCAGGTTTAGGGAATTAGAGTCTTTTAAATTGCTAATTAGGTACTGATGGCAAAGACCCAGGATTCAGTTCAAACATCCTTCTTTTTAATACATTCTCTAAAATGCTTATCTCCTTTAGAAACATTACACAAGCTAGAAAATCCAGTGAAAGAAAGACCCTAAAAGATAGCATATGAGTTTGAAAATATTCTTTGAATCTCTTGTAATCTTCTTGTTTTGGCAATATACATGGTAATTCCTAATTATGCCTGGAGCCATCTTTCCATTTGGGGAAATGAGAGTTTTTTCCTATTTTGCAACTGAGTGTGCTCATCACATTGGTAATTTAAAACATTACCCATGCATACTCATTTAAAATTTATGTCAAAATGTGATTCAGCACAAACCTATACTGAATCAGATATCTTTTAAAAATAAAAACTTGATTTTTATACTCCATAGTATTAAAAACTAAACCTTTGTGATACTTTAATATTGAATTCAATATTTTCATGTTTCAAATGCTATGCTCAAATAAAAGTCTCTGGTTTTTTTTTTCTAGAAATCAATCTTTCAGTTATTTTTCTTAGTACACCAAGACTAGATAAGCCCTACAGTAAAAGCTGACTGCAGTCAAGTGCTTCAGGCAGTAAGTAGCAAAATTAAAACATAATTAGTATGGTTAAAAGGTTTAATTAAAATGTTGATGCCTGCTTATATTCAAAGTAAGTGACAATAGCTGTTTTAGTTATTTAAGTTGCATAGAGGTAGCTTTTGAATGATGGTACCTGATACTGAATAATTTGCTAAAATATTTAATGTAATAAATAAAAATAAATTATTTTATGGTAAAAAGAAGAAGTTTTAAGTCACTCTTTCTGAAAAAGAAATGTGCAATCTTGTTTTTCTCCTTAGAACTAAATTTACACACACACACACACACACACACACACACACACACACACTCATGAAAGGTCTTCTCCAGCATTCTTATGGGTGGTAATATGCTGTTATGATTTCTTTTAGAACTTAGTGGTCTAAAAATTATCTCTGCCAGGTATGTGAGGTTTATAGAAAAATAACAATTACAATTATTATTGATTTTATTGGGACAAAATCCAACAGTTTAATAAAAACATGGTATGGAACACAAGTCCTGAGACAGGGTTCACAGCTTTGGCAGCAGAGTACAGTCCATCCATATCACAGCTGGTGTAATAACAGTGCTACAACTGGGGAGCAGCCTAGTTCCTGGGCATACAGTTGAGACATTCAAGACCAAACAGTGACTTCCAGTACCTGAACCAAGGCCCTGAGATGGGACAATGCTTAGGCTGCAGAACATGGTCTGCCCACACCACACTTGGCTTCATAGCACTATGATTTTGTGAGAGCAGCTGACCCTCTGAACACACAGCTGATTAAGAGCCTTCAGACCAACAACCCACTAAGAGCAGACTAAGAACTAACCAAGAGTGAATTTAAGGAAACAATGGGCAGATGCCAGTGCAAGAATACATACAACAATACAAATATCAACAAGACACCACCAGAAGAAACAAGTGTTTCTATAGCTTCAAGACCTGAACGTAACAATGAAAAAGAAACAGAAAGAAATGACCTTATAACCAGCTTTATGAAACCAATTGAAGCCTTAAAAGAGGATATAAAAAACTCTCTTAAAATTAATAGAAGAAAATACAAACAGAAAATTAGAAGAGATGACAAATCCCCAAAAGAAAATAAAGAAAACTAAGAAAGAGAAAACAAACAGTTGGGAAAAAAAAAACTTACAGGAATTAAAAATTAAAATAGAAGCAATAAAAAAGTTACAAACCAAGGCAAAACTGGAAATACAAAAAAAGACCTGGAAACACAGATTCGAGCATAACATACAGAATCCAAGAGATGGCAGAGAGAATCTCTGGAGTGGAAGCCTCAATAGTGGTGATATATACATCAATTAAAGAAAACACTAAAACCAAAACAGTCATAACACAAAAAGTCCAGAAAATTTGGGACACCAAAAAGGTGTCCCTTTTTGAGAATACTTGGAATCAAAAAAGGAGAAAACCAGCTCAAAAACACAGAAAAGATATTTGACAAAATCATAGAAGAAAACGTCCACAGCCTATAAAAGGAAATTCCTACAAAGATACAGGAAGCCTACAGAACTCCAAATGGACTAGACCCCCCAAAAAAGTCTGCTTGTCATATAATAATCAAGCAACTAAACCTACAAAACAAAGAAAGCTGCAAAAAAAAAAAAAAAAAAAAAAAAAAAAAAAAAAAAAAAAAAAAAAAAAAAAAAAAAAAAAAAAAAAGGACAAACCACCTATAAAAGCAGACTCATCATCAGCGTAACACCTGACTATTCAATGGAAAAATTAAAAGCAAAAAGGTCCTGGTCAGACATTATACAGACAATAAAAGTGAATGGATGCCAACTTAGACTACTGTACCTAGCAAACCATTAATCAATGTAGAGGGAATAAACAAGATATTTTACCACAAAAGCAAATTTATTCAATGTTTAACCACACATCTGGCTCTACAAAAAACCCAACCTAAGGAAACCAGAAACACCTATGTAACCACAAACAATTGATAAGCCCACAGAAGAAAGCCTCTCCCAAAAAAGAAAATACAAGCTAATACGAAAAATAACAGAAAATATTGATCACTGGTCATTAATATCCTTCAATATCAATGAACTCAGTTCACCTATGAAAAGACATACCCTAGCACAATGGATACACAAACAGAAACCATCCTTCTGCTGCACACCTCAGCTTCAAAGAAAGACACAAATGCAGAATAAAGGTTTGGGAAAAGACTTTCCAATCAAATGATCCTTGGAAACAAGCTGGTGTAGCCATTCTAATAAATAACAAAATAAACTTTAAACTAAAATCAACACAAAGTGACCATGAAAGTCACTACTTATTCATATCAGGTAAAATCCACCAAGACAAAATTTTAATCCTGACTATCTATGCCCCTAACACAAGGGCACTTACATATGTAAAAGAAACACTACCAAAGCTTAAACTTTATATCAAACCTGACACACTAATAGTGGGAGACACAATTTCACAATTGTGTGAAATATCACAATTTCACCCTTGGATAGCTCAACCAGATGAAACGATGAAACTCAACATGGAAAAAAGGCATCTAGCTGAAGATATGACCCAAATGGACTTAATTGATATATAACAAATCCTCTACTCAAACAAAAAGGAATATACATATTTCTCAGCACCACATGAAACGTTCTCTAAAATTGACCACATACTAGGACATAAACAGGTACATTAATAGGTACAAAAATTGTATATAACTCCTTGTACCATATCAGATTATCATGCTCTAAAGTTAGAGTTCAAGAATATCAAAAATCACAGAAAGCCTACCAACTAATGGAAACTAAACATTGCTCAACTGAACCACCTCTGGGTTAACAAAGAAATTAAGAAAGAAATCAAAGGGAGCTTGAACAAGGATATATGGAGATTAAAAAAAATGTGATTTCATTGAAAACAAAAAACAATGAAAAACAAAAAAAAAAATCAAAGAGTTCCTAAAATTCATGAAAATGAATCCATGATGTACCCAAGCTTATGGAACACAATGAAAGCAGTCTTAAGAGAAAAATTCATAACACTAGATGCCTACATGGAAAGATTATAGAAACTTCACACAAGAGAAATATCAGCATGGCTGAAAGCCCTAGGACAATTAAAAGCAAACACACCTAGAAGGAGTAGATGGCAGAAAATAATCAAACTTAAAGCTGAAATCAATATTGTTGAAACAAAAAGAACAATACAAAGAATTGATAAATCAAAGTGTTGGTTCATGGAGAAAGTCACCGAGATAGATAAACCCTTATCCAAACACTAACCCTAACCCTAACCCTAACCCTTATTCAAACTAACCAAAAAGCAAAGAGAGAGTATCCAAATTAACAAAATCAGAAATATAAAGGGGGACATAACAACAGACCACTAGAAAATTTAAAGAATTACCAGGTTTTACTTTGAAAAATCTATACTTTACAAAAATGAAAAAAGTAGAAGAAATAAACAGCTTTTTGGACAGATATCATTTAGCAAAATTAAGTTAAGATCAGATTAAAGACCTAAACAGACCTATAACCCTAAAGAAAATTGAAGCTGTCATTTAAAAGTCACCCAAATAAAAAAAGCCCAGACCCAGATGGTTTCAGTGCAGAATTCTACCAGACATTCAAAGAAGAACTAATACCTACACTCCTCAAACTTTTCCATACAGTAGAAACTGAAAAAATATTGCAAAACTCTTTTTATGAGGTCACAATAACCATGATACAAAAGACCCTCAATGATACAACTAAGAAAGAAAAGTACAGACTAATCTCCCTCATGAACATTGATGAAAAATTCTCAACAAAATTTTGGCAAACCAATTACAACAACATATAAAAAATATCATCCACTATGACCAAGTAGGCTTCATCCCAGAAATGCAGGGATGGTTCAACATATGAAAAACTGTAATGTTATCCATCATATAAACAAAATGAAGGAAAAAAAAACACACAATTATCTCCTTAGACGCTGAAAAAGCCTTTGACAAACTACAACAGTCCTTTATGATAAAAGTCCTGGAGAAATCAGAAATACAGGGAAAATTCCTTAGTTTAATAAAGGTGATTTACAAAAAGCCAATGGTCAACATCAAACTACATGGAGAGAAACAAATCATTCCCTCTAAAATCAGAAACTAGACAAGGCTGTCCCCTCTCCTCTTATCTATTCAATATAGTACTTGAAGTTTTAACCAAAGCAATAAGAAAATAAAAGGAGAATAAGGGGTACGAATTGGAAAAGAAGATGTGAAACTATCTCTAATTGCAGATGATATGATTATATGCATAAGTGACCCACAAAATTCTACCAGGGAACATCTACAGCTGATAAACACCTTCAGCAATGTAGCAGGACACAACATTAATTTAAAAGATATCAGTAGAAGCCTCAGTAAAGACTCTTAAGATGAACAGGTTGAAAAAGAAATAATCAAAACATCACTCTTTATAATAGCTGCAAACAACATTAAATATCTTGGTGTAACTATAACCGAAAAAGTAACAGATCTGTTTGACAAAAGCTTTAAATAACTAAAGAAAGAAATTGAAGAAGATATCAGAAAATGGAAAGATTTCCCATGTTCCTGCATAGGTAGAATCAACATAGTGAAAACTGCAGTCTTAGCAAAATCAATCTGCAGATTCAATGCAATTCCTATCAAAATACCAAGACAATTTTTTACAGACCTTGAAAGAACAATACTCAGTTTGACTTGGAATAATAGGAAAGCCTGTATTGCCAATACAATTTTGCTCAACAAAAGAACCTCAGGAGGCATCACCATCCCCAACGTCAAGTTATACTGTAGAGCTACAGTGATAAAAGCAGCCTGGTACTGGCATAAAAACAGGCTTATGGATCAATAGAATTGAATTGAAGACCCAGATATTAGCACATACACCTATGAACACCTGATATTTGACACGGGGGTCAAAAATTTTCAATGGAAAAAAATATCTTCAACAAATGGCATTGGCATAACTGGATGGCAGTATATAGAAGAATGTAAATAGAACCAAACCTATCACAATGCACAAAACTCAAATCCAAGTGAATCAAAGACGTAAACATAAAACCAGCTACGCTTAACTTGATAGGAAAAAAAACTGATAAATACCATCCAACACATTGGCTCAGTTGGACACTTCCTAAATATAACACCAGTAGCACAGACACTAAGAATAACAATCAACAAATGGGATCTCCTGAAACTGACAAGTTTTTGCAAGGCCAAGGACACAGTCATTAAATCAAAATGATAGCCTACAAGTGACAGAGGACTGATCTCTAAAATATATAAAGAACTCAAGAAACAAGAGCCCAAAACCTTGAATAAGCCAATCAAAAAAATGGCATTCAGAGGTAAAAAGGGAATCCTCAGCAGAAAAACTACAAATGGCTGAAAGGTACTTGAAAAACTGCTCAACATCTTTAGCCGTCAGAGAAATGCAAATTAAAACAACATTGAGATACCACCTTATACCTGTCAGAATGGCTAAGATCAAAAATACAGATGACAGCTTATATTGGAGAGAACTCAAAGCAAGGCGAGCACTCCTTCATTGTTGGTGGGAGTATGAACTTGGTTCAGCCACTCTGAATTGCTATATGGAAGTTTCTCAGAAAACTGAGAATTACTCTTCCCAAGTATCCAGCAATACCACTATTAGGCATATACTCTAAAAACACACATGCACATCGCAAAATCATTAGCTCAACTATGTTCATAGTAGCATTATTCTTGAGCCTCCATGTGGTTGCCAGGAATTGAACTCAGTACCTCCAGAAGAACAGTCAGTGTTCCTAACCTGTGAGTCATCTCTCCAGCCCCTTTCTGAGCCATCTCTCCCACCCCCTTTAGAGCCATATCTTCAGCCCTGCATTATGCATAATAGCAAGAACTTGGAAAAAACCTAGATGCCCCTCAACTGAGGAATAGATTAGCAAAGTGTGGTTCATCTACACAATGGAATACTACTCAGGAGTAAGAAACACTGATATCCTAAAATTTTCAGGCACGTAAATGGATTTGTAGACTATTCTCCTGAGCAAGGTCTTACAAACTCAGAAGTATAAACAGCGGATGTACTCGCTCATTAGTGGACTTTAAGCCAAAACCTTTTTTATTTTTCATTGAAAAATGAATGGTGAATAAAGTGATTTAAAACACACACACAGACACACACTCAATAAACAAACAAACAAATTAATAAGTCAGTAAAACCTTCTGGTTTGACTGTAGAAAGTTTGCTTAGCAAAAATTGTTGGTGGTCATAGTGCATTCGTGGGCATTAGCTGCGATATACTGTGCTTCCTTCATTTGTAGTTGGGCCTAACCTGGGTTGAGAAGCTTTAAATTTTATGTTTTATGTATTTTAGAGAAAAGAGAAGTTTTATTATTGTATGGTTTTTAAAAACTATTCTTAATGTTTTGTTGTTATATAAAGTTTGATATTGTTTTCAAAAACAATTAAAAAAAATGTAGCTGTTCCTGAGCCTGGGAGCACACCAATAAACAACTTTTTCTCATAGTGTCTGCTTTATTTTTGGCATTCAAGTTCCTGCTGGAGCCTGTCCTCATTCCCTTAATGTTTTATTGTAACTTAAAAATGTAATCAAAATAACTATTTTCTCCAAATTTGGATTTTGGTCCTGAACCTTGTTAGGGTTCTGTTTTAGCCTCTGAAGCCAAACCCTGTCCTTAGTTCTGAAGTCCAGCCTCATTTAAAAGTTTCCACCACTTGATCCTCCCTGTCTTCTTTCTTCCCTCCTCAGAGTGATCTGTTTCCCTCCCTCTTTCTCCCTCCTCCCCATCTCTATCTCTCTTTTCTTCTTTCTATATTTTGTTATATTAAAAAAGTCCTTTTATGTCCAATAGTCTAATTGTCCTGCCTTGTCACCATTCTCCCCTGCCTCTCATTGGACCTCCCACCATATGAGGCATGAGGACTCCATAGCCAGCTGCTGGTCACCCCTGGTAATAAGCATATCATGTCTGATCACAACAATACTTATTGCACACAGAGAAAGCTAGTATAGAACATATCTAAAAACACATACATAAGTCAGTCAGTATTTTAGTTCTTAGAATAAAAGTTAACACCCCATAGGAGGGCAAATATCCTAGAGGAGGAATTGTACCCTGGAGCAAAATCATTTCTTAAATTCAGTTTATATTCTACAGCAACAGGGACCATCTTGTAGAATCACAATCAAGACATGATTAAGGAAACAGTTACTTGATCAAAACTTTATAAGTATGTGTATTGTTTCTTTAAAATGATTTTGTTTTTATTTTAAATTAAGTGTTTAGGTGTGTACACTCTCTTGTTGAGGACTGAATTTGATTCTCAGAACTCACATCAGAGTATAGCTCTATAGGATATGATACTTCTGGCCTCCTTCCACACCTGAATTTATATACACAGGCTACAGACAGAAGGACACACAACACACACACACACACACACACACACACATTTAAAATAATTGAAAGGCTTATGTTAATACTCCCAAAGAAAGATCTAAAAGCCTCAGCCCCCTCTTCTTTATCTTCCTTCTCTGTGGAGTTTTGGGGATTCTGATGAATAACTTGAGACAGAAACAAGAGTTTCCAGGTGACCTGCATTGAGATCTTATGACCATTGGAGGACCACCACCTTGGTGCCCCCAAGGGACAATTCTGAGTACTCTGATCTCTGTAAACATCATGGGTCATCCACTGGCAACCTGATAACAATTTAGTCACACTCCAGTTTCACATTTCTCTTTTGTATTTGCTGTGCACCGAAATGACTGTTGTTGATTTTTTACTTGAAGCTTGTGAATGTGCAAACTTTTGTTTTGTGTTTGTATTTTAGACAGCATCTCTGTGTCTCTCTGACTACAATTTCTCAGAGATCTTCCTGCCTCTTCTTTACTCACTAGTATGCCCCTGATAAGTGTGGGTATATGGGAATAATTTTAGATTATATCTTGAAAATAAAAGAATTTGATTTAAAAAAAAAAAAGAGTTTCTTTGAGTATTTCAGAGAACTTTTTTTTTTTAACTTAAGCTCTTAAAATCCATCTAAGACACTCAGGTGTAAAGCTGGTAAACTGAAGGCATGTGGTAGGCATGAAGCACTTTAGAAAATGAATTGTCGAAGCAAAGTGGTAGAGATTCTAAACGACAAATATTGTTCACCACAAACATGGTGGGTATACCAGGGAGAAGTGAAGAAACCTGTACACACTGCAGTTTCTAGAACAAGTTTCAAAGGTGGAGTAGGGAAATCACATAAAGGAAGGGAGAAACAAAATTGGTTAAGTCCATGCAGTCTGCTATTGCAGAATATTTACTTCCAATATATTATATAAAAGATCAATATTCATGAAGGAGTTATATAAATACTCACTTATACAAATTGAACTTATACAAAAGACAATTCTTGGAGTGTAGAAAGTCCCAGAATGAATGGCTTGATCTATTTCCCCAGAAAGCAGCAACAAACAGGAAGGGAAATCAGTGTCCCTGGGTCTTAACTGATTCTGGCCATGCCCTATAGTGGTCATGATTCTCAGTAGCTAGTAAAGTTTCCCTAAATAATGCCTGAATCCCACATCTCCCCCTTTTGTCTAACTGAGAAAGTTCTACACTAAGGATAAGACTATATATAATAGGAGTAACTATAAAGTAGTGTTTGGGAAGTAAAAGGCACTAACATAAGCAAGGTCACATTACAACTAACAAATACAAGGCACATCTTAAATGTCTAGAATATCAGTACATGGCAATGTACAGGGATTACTTGAAGGCTGTTTATCTTGAATAATAAGAATGCAATAATTGAATGTTCTTTGCTAAGATATAAGATGGTAGAAACCTTAACTATCTAGTCTTAAACCCCATCAAGACTCAAGAAGGAAAATATTACCTGAAGTTTGGAAGCACAAGAGAGCAGCTTCGAGAGTTTAGGAGAGAACAGCGGCAGTCAGCTGCCTGAACAGTCACCTGAAGCTTTTTGGCTCTCACCTTTCTGGCTACAGGCCTATGATATCTGATAATCTGACAGATATCTTCAGAAGCAGGGCATTTTTGGAGAAATCATCCTATCCTGGCCAGGAAGGCTTCAGCAGTCTCTATTCTTCATCCTGGTCATCCAGTTTGGACAGTGTGCATACTGACATCAGTCAAGGTAAGGGCAATTCTCTGCCCAACAGGTCATTGTTTGACAAGGAAGTCAAGCTTATAGTGAAGTTTCCTTGATGCTCAACACTATCACAGGAAAGCAACAGTGAGTCCAATGATGCCAGGAGTTGTCGTGTCTCTCATGGCCAAATTCTGAATAACAAAACATTAAATGCCATATTCTTCAGGTTTGTGAAGTAGTTGAAGACTTTTATCTATCTAATAAGTTTTAGAATGTTTCTGGGAAACCTAATCAGCATGACTATTACATGGCAAATCTAAGTAAGATTGATCTGCAGTTCTTATCATCCTAAAGACTGAAGCTTACATTATAAAAATAAGTAATCTATAAATGAATATACAGTCTCTGAATAATGATTTCAAGTATAATGATTATATAAATATTAACCAAAGACACATATCATACAAAATGACAATGGTATCCTAAATATATATATCATTATACAAAATTTCTAAACAGAGGTATATAAAACATCTTATATATATATATATTATGACTAATATAATTACAAATTATGACTAGTATAATTAAACAGAGGTAGAAATTTCTTGGCGAAAAGGACAATAATATGATTGAGTAATATGCATTAGTGTGCAAAATATTTTAAATAGAGGTAAAAATGTGCAAAATATGGCAATTGTAGATTAAATTTTGTATCAATATACAAATTACTTTAGACATTTAAAAAGTTTTAGATTTAAATTTATATTAATATACAGATTATCTCAATCAAGCATATAAAATGATTTCACATTTGTATCAATATACAAGCATCCATATTAGTGCAAATTATCTTTGGCTCATATTTGCCTAATAATTGTTTACAGGTAGATACAATGATAATCTGTCTATCCTTTCTCTTATTTAAAAGGAATCATTGAGTCTATATTATTGTTCTATTATCAACCCAAGTTTAACTTATAATTACATATCAGAATGATAATTATCCATAACTCTCAGAGGACAAAACTTATCAAAAGAGGAGCATAGTGTTTTACAAGGTTGCTTCCTGCTGACTTGTGGGTGGTGGTGTTTCTTTGGGATCCTGTAAAAGCTAAGACAGTGGTTAGATTCTAATGGGTTGACTATAAACATCTATGGCCATTCTCATAATATTGAGCAAGTCTATCTGGAGATCTTGTTAAAGATATGACATGAAGGATAATCATAGAGAGTTATCTTGTAACTGTCCTGAATGGTCTATCTTTCAACGTAATCACTGAATCATTGAGTGCTCTCTCTCTCTCTCTCTCTCTCTCTCTCTCTCTCTCTCTTCCAGATAGAATCATTGTGGTGGGGGCCTCATCTTCTTTCTGGATGCTTTGCAGATTGCTGGTAGGAGAATTTTTTTTGGTTTTTGTGGAAAACTTAAACATTATTAATATCAAATAAAGATTTTATGTCTTTTGCATCTTCTGAAGAAATTTGTATGCAGAGAAGATTTTAAGGTGAGGAAGGAGGAAATTGTAGTGGGGTTATGCTGGTACTGTAAATACTTGTCCTGACTATGAGTATAATAAAAAGCTGATTGGCCAAAGGCAAACAGGAAGTGTGTGTGTTGCTACTAGGCTAAAAAAAACTCGAGAACTTCTCAGAACAGACACAGATGCCAGACAGATGCCAGAGAGCTGGCCAGAGAGAGCCATCACAGACATGACAAGGAGAAGGCAGCAGACACAGCGGAAAGAAGCTGAAATGCTGCTCTGAGAAAAGGTACTGAGCTACATGGCTGAACAAGATGGGTAGAGTTCAGATGAAGGAGTCAGCAAGTCATATGCCTGGGCCCTATATCATTTAGCATAAAAATAATATAAGCCTGTGTGTGATTATTTGAGGCTAAACAGGGCCAAGAGTGCGACTAAACCTCTGGTCCATCCCAAAAAGTCTTGGCCAGAACTTTTAACAACAGAAAATACATCAAAAAATAGGATTAAAGATAAAATTACAATAATACTGGCCCCTATACATTCTGGCTGTCTTCTGTTACACATCTGGTGGCTTTTCCGATGAGACAGAATCTCTCAAGCTTACTTTACCATTTTACTTGGGTTTACAGAGAGAGAAAGCCACTTACTCCAACTCCAAAGCCAGTGTTATTTATAATCAAATCAGGACCACATACTTTTTAGAGCAATATAGATATAAAGCAGTGAAAATTAAAAAATGACCCAGTATTTCATATTGGTACCAACTGTCCTTATATTCCTTTGTTTGTTTATAGTCCTTTCATAAATGATGTTTGTTTAGCTTTAGGCATCTAAGCATCTGGTACCTATTTAACATCTTGAAGATGGGTGTATCTACTCTTCTGTAAAGACAAAAATATAATCCCGGCACAGCCTTGTTAAATGAGTTTTCTTTACCATGTACTCATTTGTCATATTGGCAGATGAGCCATACTTCTCCTCCTCAGAAGGGGCCTTCTTTTTGAATCAGATCTTTATTAATTTTGTTGGCACTCATATCTTCTCTTCTCCTGTGGAAACAACAGCAAAACCTCTATTCCACTGAAGCATATATCCCAACACCCATTTTGAAGTCAGAACATCCTTGAAGAAGATAGTTTGGTTTAACTCTGAAGTATTTTTCTATTAACTAACGTCCCTCTGTAACTGTTGTTTCTTTCTCAACAGCATTAAGAAAATTTAAGGTCAGCAAAGCATTATGCAATCTCTCCCTGGGTTTTTTAAATCTCTTTTCTGTTTATGAAACATCTCTTTTAAGGCTCAATGAGATCTCTTTACAACTGCTTGTTCTGTGGGATTGTGTGATATCCCTGTAATGTACTTTATATTACAATATCACGAAATCTGTTTCATTTTCTTTCCCCGGCCTGCAGGGTCTTCAGCGTGGACCTAGACCAGGGAAGGAAGCAAATGGAAGGCAGGAACACAAAGAACGGAAGGACAAGACAAATCTCTCTGTTCAAGTCCTCTTAAGCTTTATTGTGACAAGTAATATTTATACAGAATCTCTGCCATGCAGGTAGCTGGGAGAAAGGGGGTGGGAAATACAAAAAAATATGGCAAGCCTTTGAGGGAGAGTATGGAAATCTAACTGTTATTTGTTGAGGATCTAAAGGGTATCACCTGCTGGGCTGGGGGAGCTGCAGGAGAAGGCTGGAGGATGTCACCTGCTGAGCTAAGAGGGTCAGGCCAGACTTTCAGGAGTCATGGTTAAGCTACAAACAACAGGGAATGTAGCCTTCTGGTAAATAGCTGCTGGCTAGCTATAGGAGCTAAAAAATAAGTTGGCTTTGGCTTCCAACAATTTTCTGGGAAACATATACTGGAATATTTTCAGTCTTAATTTAAACAGGAATTTCTATTATTGCCAAGGATTTCAAAAAATAAGTAAGTACAGCATCAGCTTTTTCAGAACTCAAGGCAGTTGCCCATTGCATTCCTAAGTAAGTGGTATCTTTCCAAATTCTTCAAAGTGAAACACATCCATCTGCCAGATCTCTCTCATTGCCTTGTGTACCATTAAGATTACTTCCAGTGGGTAAAGATGGTTGGTTATAGAGGGAGAAAGTAGTACAATTTCAAAGAATTTCCTTGGCTTGATGCCAAGTGATGAGAACGCTGTTTTAAATCTTTTGCTATTGGTATGATGTCGCTTGTGAAATTTTGAGCAAGTGTCTATTAATAACTGGTCAATGTCCTTGTTATCTTGTGCCAAGGGGCCCAGAAGACCTTGTGTGAGATCTAATAATGTGTTATGTACATAGGATAAATTCTATTTCTGATGATATCTTGTAGTTGTATAAATAATGAGGTTAATTCTGCATCATCAAGAATGAAATCAACAGTTTCAATGTGTAAGACAATTCCTTATGCATACTGAGAGTCAGTTACTATGTTAAGAAGTTTGGTAAAATCCAATCACAGCATAATAATAGCATGTAGTTCTGACTTCAGAACAGAATTATGAAGGCTTTGAGCCACTTTATCTAAATTTCCTGATTTGTAACCAGCTTTTCCTGATTTGTTTGCATCAGTATAAAATGTAGGAGCTCTAGAAATTGGTCTATCCCATAGCACACAAGGGAAAATCCAGCTAGTTTTCTTTATAAATTGATTTTACTTTTGCTTTGGGGATATGTGTTATTAATCTCTCCCACAAAATTAATACAGGTTTTTTTCTGTCTAGGTTCACTATCTGCTCATAATTAATCAATTTCTTCATTAGTCAAAGCTATAATGATTTCTGCTGAGTCCTTTCAAGTCAACTGATCAAGTCTAAATTTTTCTTTAAAAATCAAATCAGAAATCTTTTGATATATGTTTTTAACTATATTATAAGGCATGGCTCATTTAAGTGTCTTCTTTGCTTTTAAAGTATAAACTCTTCAGTCTTTTTAAAGACCATTTTAAATTCCAATGTTTTTACATATCTTTATAAGAATTAGCTAAATGTCCTTTAAAGCTGTACAACATCTGCATAATGTTATATGCAGGCTTTATAATGAGTAATTCTAAAGAGTGAGATGGTAGATAGTAGAAAATTTCCTAAACTAACTCAGGCATAATAGAGCCAAATGGGTTAGTTGTATGTGAAGCATTAATATGATGATTTTAAATGCAATATGCCTTGTCAAAGAAAGCAGTGATGTCTCCTCCAAGCCTACTGTGTGAGCTAAGAAAGATGAATCTAAACAAGTGGGAGTCACCTGCGTCTAACTCATAGCAAGCAAATACCACATAGGGAATTGTTCAGGTCAGGTCTCACTTTTTTTTTTTTTTTTCATTTGTCGATAAGATCTGTCTATTTAGCCAGATTAACTTTGAACTCAATGTTCTTTTTTATATCTCTCCAATATCAGGATTACACATTTGACACTATTTGAAGAGATACTTTTGTTGTCACTATTATTGTTTTAATATTCTCTTCAGTAAGAAAGACCTGATGATTGATGAGTGTTTTAAGAAATTTCTTGTCCCATTTGGGCCAGATGTTTGGACCTTGCCAGTGGCAGACTTTAATCCCCCAAAGAATGAATCAGCCACGTATATTAATTTCATACTGTTTTTCCTATGTCTCAAGCACATTACTAGGTAGCTCTTTTATCTTAATTTAACCCATTTTTACTAATCTATCTGCCACCTGACCCGGCCCACGGCTCACTTGGATTCTTTACATCGTTCTTCTTGGGGGTCAGATGGAGACTGACCAACTCCACCTTCCTTCCACCTGTCTTTCCTCTGATCCTCTATCCACTTCTATGGTGCTTCATATAGGCCAAACCAGTTACTTTATTTACAGCATACAGAGAACATTTCCACCACAGATGAATATTCTTTAATCTATCTATTCACACACACACACACACACACACACACACACACACACACACACACCTTTTTTGAAGAAAAGCAGGAGAAAGTCTTTGTGAACTTGGGATTTCTGACTTAACTTATGGCATAAAAGTTCCATTTTCATATAAATATTGAAATCCCAGTCTTTCCCATTTCGAAATCCTCATTTATAAAGTTTTTGTGTGACTTCACCATAACTACCAGGAATCCTTATAAAGTATAGAACATTTATGTGCACAATAGGTGGGGAGGTTGGGCAGTTTGGACTTTCTCAGCTATAACAGAAAGCAGGAGAACCATGGAAGAAAATAAATTGGGAAGTAAAAGGAACCTCTCAAGTTTCCATAGCAGTGCATCAATTTCTTCAACTGATGATTTAAGTTGTCCAAACACATGTTTTGAATATTCTATTATATACATGCCTAGGTAAGAAGACAGAACATGTGCTGGAAGATATCATAAGAGTAATTACAAAATATAAAAACAAAAGCTTTTCATGTCTTTTTGTTATCTTGGTTTAAAATTACTTTCAAACAGATCTGATGGCAGCGACAAGTAGATAGATCTCTGTGAGTTCAAAGTCTGGTCTAGATAGTTTTGAGGTATCCAGAGCTACATAAAGAGACCCAATCTCAAAAAATGAGATTTATATCCATTAGGTATAAATATCTTACTTAAAATAATGTTTGTAATTAAGTCAACTTTGTTTTTTTCATTCAGTTTTATGGTAAAATATATAAAATATGATATAAATAACATAAGATGTTCTCATAATTTAATTAAGTAGAAATGTGCTCTAAAGATATGACCTACAAACATTTAAAGTTTGATGTTATACTTAGTCACTGGTACCATTTTCAGTAAGATCAAGCACTGTAGGGAGCATTGTACCGCGCCCTAAAGATGGTGCCGGTTTCCGCCTTCAGCCCTCCAGAGGGCTAGTGCTCTCGGGAGTAAACAACTCCTTTTTTGGTTGTAGGCGAGGATGATGGCTTGCTTCCGCGTCCTAGGACCTATGGGCGATGTCCACGTAGCTTACTGGGGTTGGAGGCCCAGAGGGTATTTAGCCACGAGCGGGCTTCCCCTGGGGTTGGAAGTCAGTAGACTCAGAAGATTGTTCAAAGGTCCTGAGTAAACGACTGGAGAGAAGAATCCTGAGTCGCGTTCTTCCTTGCTGGCGAGGTTGGGCGTGACAACTGGTGGTCCGTACCGGGGAATCTCTTCGGGGAATCGCTCCAACGGACGACAGGATCCAGAACTCTCCACCGTCAGGGGGTATACCGGTAAGTCCCAGGTAATTGGGATCCGCGGTTATAGCGGGCAGAGCTCTGTCTGTAGGGAAAGACAGAGGAGAGGGAGCTTGCTGACGAGCAAGCGTAACCTCTCATTGCTGCGGACGCGCAGCAGGAATAGGGAAGCTGAAATTGGGGCTGTTTAGCAGAGCAGGAATAGGGAAGCTGAAATTGGGGCTGTTTAGCAGAGCAGGAATAGGGAAAGTGAAATTGAGGCTCT